>QVNW01000856.1:0-45021 GCA_014825475.1 Pseudomyrmex flavicornis | reverse complement strand
TATATATATATATATGTGTGTTCATATACATACGCGCGCGTATTTCCGCACAACATCTTGCAATCGGCTCGCATGACCGTATATATTTCATAGTTTATATTTCTATAATTAGTCATCTGTTTTATTTTTGTCATTTCTTGAAATCTAACAGATAAAACGTGATCTGATAAAAGGTTTTGAAATATTCCATTTCATCGAAGTCACAATTGTTATTCGTGATACAACATTTTCCAGGAAACGTTTGATGCCAATTAATCTTTTTTGTAACCATTATTTAATTAATCATCTTCTACAATTATCATTGATAATCTACTGATATCAGACTCCCAGCAAGCGGTCAATACTTCACAAAAAGAAAAAATAAAGACAATGATAAAGCTATTAAGAAAATATACTTACTACAAAAAGAATAATACACGCGCACACGATATTCATTTTTTTATTATTTTTTAAATGTAACTAAAATTCTGTGCGTTTTTATAATTATTATAATTTATATTTTTATAATTATTAGAATTCATATTTCAAGGATTAAAGACAGTCTTGTTCTAAGCTGTCTCGTTTATTAAAAAACATATTTTGCTATATTTTCGTGTTTAAAACTTTTTATATTTTATTATTTTTAATAAAGTCATTTAATAAAGATATTATTATTATATTATTATTATTATTTATTATACGCGTCTGTGTTTCTTACAAATAATAGTTGCAATTAATGTATTGTTCGTTAAGGTAAGATATATACTTGAGTCATGCTAGAAAATATAAGATAAAAAATATAAGATAAAGTTTTTACGATCTGCAGGGGAGCAGCAAGAAACAAAACAAATAATCTTACGTAAATTGTTGTCAATGTCGAGCGATAAAGATCTTTTAGTTCATGCAACGCCTTTTTTATAAAGTCACGCGTGAGAATTGATAAGACGTAGTATATAAAAGCGTTTCTTAACTGCCACACAAACAGTACGATATTGGTGGTACATGCGAGTTTATAATCTCTATTTCGCAAGATGCGCGCTTTACTTTTTGTGGTTTCGTGCCTTACTGTAGCTGTCTGCATAAGAGCAGATCTTTTACTAGGTCAACGTCAATATGGCGATTACGTTGCCACTAATCGAAGCATTTTTAAGGTAAATAAGACATTTATAATATAGTATGTTTAGCTTTATTGCATACGTTTTAAATTCTCTATTTGTGCTTCATATCATAATTTATGATCACTTGTAGTAATTTATGGCTAAAGCTTTGCTAAACATTTACATCTTATCGATGTTCCGATAAGTCTTAAAATAACATTCTGTATAGCGTCTACTCTATTCTTAACTCAAATAGTATATAAGTAGTTAGCTTCTATTTATATATTACAGCCTCCTATCCCTGGAAAACAAATGATAGCCCAAATCGGCGTGTCCGGTAAAAATCTACAAGATGTTATCACCCGAGTGGAGTGTATTAACATAGGAAACAAAACTGCAGAATATATACTAGCCAAAGGTAACATCGGCGAACCTAAGATGTTGATAGTAGCCTTTGGAAAACCTGGAGAAGGTTTAAACATACACATGATAGCACATGCCTTAAGTCTTACAACAACAACAACAACAACAACAGATGAGCCAACCACTGCAAGCAGCGATGCACCCGGTGATAGAAGCACACCTGATGGTGGTGACGGAAATAACAGTACTCCAGGTAGTGGTGACGGAAGCAATAGTACTCCCGATGATGATGAAGGAAGTAACACTACACCAGGCAATAGTGACGGAACTAGTAGCACTCCAAGTAATGGCGATGGAAGTTCCAGCACTCCAGATAATGATAACGGAAGCAGTAGTACTTCCGGTGGTGATGAAGGAAATAACACCACACCAGGCAATAATGACGGAACTAGCAGCACTCCAAGTAATGGTGATGGAAGTGCTAGCACATCTGATGGAAGAGATAATGATGGAAGTTCTAGCACTCCAGGTAGTGATAATGGAAGCAGTAGTACTGCCGGTAGTGATGAAGGAAGTAATACCACATCAGGTAATAATGACGAAAATAGTAGCACATCTGCCAACACTTCCGATAATGAAGGAAGTAACACCACTCCCAGTGGAAGCAACAGTACTCCTAGTGATGATATAAGCACACCCATTGGAAACGCGAGCACTGGCGGTGATGATGGAAACAATAACTCGTCTGATGATAGTAATAAAAGCTCATCCGATGATGATGATAAAAACGACTACGATAAGAGTAATAATTCGCCTGATCGTGACAGTGGAAGCAACAGCTCATCTAATAGTATAAGCAAAAAATTATCTAATAGTGAAAGCAACAATAAGTCCGAGAAGAGCAACAACAACAAGAACAACTCAAGCAGTGACGACGATGACAGCGACGACTCTAGCAGTGACGATTAAAAGCTAGAATAATGAATTGTTTGAAAATGAGACTGTTATAAACAATTACTTTAAATAAATAACAAATTTATCACATGTATATACATATATAAATAAATTGCATTAAATATTCAACAATGCGTTATTCTGATTTAAGCAATTTGATTAATTATATTATATATTCTTTGACTTTTAAAAATCTCTTGACAACAAAAAAAAACACACATTTCCTCATATAAACAATCATCAATTTCTTCTTTTCCTCCCTCTGTTTCAGATTCCCGCGAAAAGAATCGTTACGACATTGCCCAACGCAACTAACGGAATGAGATTATCATCGCAACTTATGTATTTCAGAAATCATCGACTTCGTGCCTTGAAATATAATTTATCGAGCTTGAGAATTCTAAGCACAGACCTTCTGTGGGTAACGCGTTTCCACGTGATGCTCCCTCGGCGACGGTTTAAGGGTGCATTGCACGTAAGCCACCGCTGTTACTTGATTCGCTTCATCTTCCACGGTCGGCTTAGAGAGGGATAGAGACTTTTATCTTATTCTCCCTCTCCCCCACCTTTTTTTCTCTTACCCCACCTTCGTGACTCGAGCTCATGAGAGGATCTCCGCTCGTGAAAATTGTACTCCAATTTAGTAAGATCCGATTTGTATGGATGGTTGCACCCGAGATATCAGACTGGGTATCGAGTGCAGAGCGCCGCGGAATTTTGATGTCGTCGATTGCGATAGCTAGTATACATGTCCGTCGCATCTGCGCATGTTTGACGCGTTTTCGAAAGATTAATACATCGTCGTTGCCTCGAGCGGGCTTCGCTCGGCTCATTAGAATACATGAAATCTTCGGTCAACTTCTCATGATCTAGAAAAAAGCTTGTGCATTTGATGTAACGAAAGATATAACGCGGGTCTCAATATCTCATCAAAATTATCTCTGTGATATTAAACAAAATCACTCCCTTCAGGCATAATCGAGAGATTCTTGAATCTTGATGTAACAAAACGTTAAACAGTTTACTGCAAAACCATTTTCTTAAATAATGCATAAAATACGAACTTCTTGAAAAAAACTCCATGTTCAAAATATTTAAGGGATGCATTTTGCGATTATTTAAATTTAAATAATCAGTGTAAATAATGTTGGGTGTAATTATACTGTATGGTCGATGAGCAGTCGTGCTGCAGAAATTTCGGCCGTTTAACCGAGTGTTGTAACGTGCCGAGTGAGAATGTGTATATGAGACGGCTCGTAGAGAGTTTACCTACCAAGCCTCCGGATTGCGTATATTACTCGAAATACGCACCTGATAATCGCCCTAAACTCCGACCGTATCGAAACAGGTGCGCATATGTACGCTCACGCATACACACACACACGTGCGCAAGCATGACATCTCAACGTTTGCACGCATACACGTTACGACATTAGTACATGTACCCGAAGATAAGGGCGCGAATCTCCGGGCTTAATGCCGCGCTAATTAGAGGAACTCGTGGCAGCGGAACAAGATTATGCGATTAATTCCGACTCGGAGATTTTCGCGATGTGCACCGAACGTTTTCGATCCGCCGCTCTGATAAGACGGTATTTTCTCGATAAACCACGACTTTCTTTATCTGCAAAGGAAGGAGAAAACTAGTAGATAATAAACAAGTTTCGAGATACGCGTGATTAGATTAAAGTTTCGGATTTGTCAGCGGGTTAAGTAAGTAGTTTTTTTTTATATTAAAATTCTCAATTATAAACAATAAACATTTGTGTGTATCTATTGTGTGTTTCAAATAATTATGTCCGCGGCATCTCTGTGTTATTATTCTGTGCTTGTTCTTTCACGAATATACCATGTAACATGGTCGCCGTGCGCATTGTAAGTAACTTTTCATCGTATTACTATTCCTGGCAGGATACTTCTTACCAATGCCGCGCGGCAGGCATTATTTTCACAAATGATGTACTTCAACCGTATTATATGCCAAACAGAAGGCATTGCGCGGCTTGATTCATCTTTTTCACACCCGGCATAGTGCAGTCTATAATTCTTCTGTACGGCGGAAGCGTACTTATCTGATCTGATGATATCCAACCTGAGACGTATCTCGCAGATACGTTACATGAACGAGAACTACCTCGTTTCAATTCAGTATCGTCTTTTCTACATCTTTTCCGTACATTCTGAAATAATGATGCGATGATATCTCGACGTTCCATCGGCAGGTACAAGAGGACAAATTAATTGAATGAGTGCTGTTGTACGTGTGTGTATGAGACTTATTTTTCTTTCGCGGTACTTGTGCTGTATTATTTTTAGAGATACGTTAAATCCAAGTTATGTTTGCGAGAATTTTAAGCAAATATGTTGAAATGTTTAGCATCGATTATATATTTATAATTTATTATTTACAATTTATAACTTATATAATTTTTACGTAGATATGTACGCCAAGTTTTCTTTATAACAAATTGATCTTTGAACAGACGTGTGTTCCGGGTTATACCTACTTACCTTTTATGTATATTAAATTCGTAAACTCTCTCCGCGAGTCCCCTTCGTGAGAATCTCTGAAAACTTTAGAGAGGGCGGTTTTTTAATCTTGTCTCCGCTGACAAGCTGGCGGATTATTACATTTCCAATTAAATCGCACTGAATATGATTTGCATGTCGCCTAAATGCAACCGATGTAATATAGCCTCACACGTGAAACGCACTTTTGCGTCGCGCGAATTTTCTGCTTACTTATTTTGCATATAATACGTACGACAAATTTACAAAAAGAGGATACACGTAAAAATATATTTTGATATAGCTAGTAAAACGGAAGGATTTACACGATTGTGTCCGCAACCTTTAGGGTTCCTGTTTATACGTGTTTTTTAAAACAACTTGGGAGAAACAATCACATATGTCGCAAATATACACATGTAAAGCGATGTGTGCTAGACGAAAGGAGAGTTGTCCATCAATAATTACTTGAACGAAAAACATCGCGTGACTTTTTGCTCGGTCGGAAAATATTAATGAAACCAAACCCCGTCGTTGAAACCTTCGCACTCTCGTACAACACGTTCCCATCTCGACGTACGGTTCGACGCGTGAGTTGCCGAACCGAAAGATTTTAATTATTACTGTCGGCTCTCATCCACGTTCGTACGCTTGAAGCCGGATATAATGACGAAATTAAATAAAATGTCATTCGCGCTATGCGATTAATTACTGACCTCGACGGAAGAGAGCGCGGAAAAAATTGTCGGAGAAGAGGAAAGGGCCGCGCGCGCCGGTTAATTATGATTGTACAAACAGCACGTATGACCTTTCTACACTCGCAAGGGAAACAGTCTCGTTATTCACCATTTAAACGTGAATTCGTTACGCAAGATCGCTACAACGTCATCATTTATTGAACGAATCAAACCGCATACGCATTTCCATTAAGCTGAACGCACTTGCGGTTAATAACGTAGTTGTCTGTATTACGATCATTCAATTATCATAAATAATACAAAATATTCGTGAAATTGTTCTCGATCTACAAAACCGAAAATTGTACCTGCAAATCACTCGCACACAATACGTTCTTTTATTACGTGATAATTCATCTATTTATCTCTTCACAATAGATCAATACAAAATTAAATTATGACAATAATGTGTAACACATTATTGTATGAAAGCCTTAGTGTACGTATACAAATCTCGCAAAACAATAAATCGTCGGTTGAATGATTAAAACTATTAAATAATTAAAAGATGCATTTTATACTTTCGATTTCGTCTGACATATCATTGCGATTGTAAACAAAACACATAACAGTCCGCTTTGCCGTGTTTCAAAATATATATCGCATAGCTTGTCTACATAAGCGCGCTTGCAAGATAGCGTCGATGTTCACGCGCGTTCCATTTGTCATGCACAATCTCTGTTTTATCGAATCAGTATTAGCTATACGCCAACGTCAACGGCGGAGGCGTCAGACCTGGCGCGTGAATTAGCGCGCATATGAATACGCAATTCTACCGCCAGGTGCACATCCAGCACTTTATTACACTAATTGCGCGCAGAGCGCGCGTCCATTTACGAAATCCCGAAGTAAGGGTTTTCGCCCTCCGCGCGGCTCGATTCTCCGCGCTGATCGCTCGCGTTACACGCGCACACATATACGTAACTCGGGGTTTACTTGAACGCCGCGTGTAATTTCACGCTCGCGAACACGCACGCGTTTTGCATACTGCCTGTCACACGGCTGCACATCCGGTGAAATACGGCCGAGATTGCTGTAGTTATGTCACACGCATGTGCGGCGCGCCGAGGGGCGAATTGTATCAACTTCCGTGTTTACGCGTTGCCCACAATAAGTCATCGGAGAAGAAGAAGGGAAAGATTGTCGTAAAATATTATTTTTACATGGCGATCATGTTGCCGGATCCACTTGCCGGCTTTACACAACGTATGACTTTTTGTAGAGATTATAGTTTTCTTTGATCTTATAGAGAGTCACAACTTTTAAGCGTACTTTATTTAATTTTTTCGCAATTTACATCGTTGTCGTCTTATGATACAGAGCATCTTATTAAAAAGACATAGAAGAAGCATGCGGCGTGTCGTAATCACAACATATTTATGAGTTGCTGCTAACCAGACCTCAAAGATGCAATTTAGCGTGCCGTAGCAAAAGGGTTAACCGTAGAAACTAGCAGTCTCAAGGGTGTTAAACAGCAGCAGCCGGCATGTTGATAGGATTATGCTCCTCGAGTAGGTTAACGGTATATGGAATATATTCCTCACGTATTTCACGGGTAACGTATACCGAACTGGATATTAGTTCAGGTTACCTTGTGATAAATGCACGCTATATTTTAAAATGTTTTTTATGAAATAAATAGCCTAAGCAATCAGCCGATGACGTAAATTTCAGTTCTCTCGACTGTCAGTTTTCAAACGCAGTAAGAAACTTTACACATACGGAGAGTTTACAGAAAATAATAGACCCGCAGAAGGATACGGTGGTTTATTGTTTTGCCTTGTTTCGTGAGGATGATTATTTTGTTGAAACAGCACCGATGCCTGCAGGAAATTCAGGGTGTTTCAGTTGTCAGCGTTCCATTTTGTAACTGACTGACTTCATAACTGCGAAACGAAAGATAACAATCGCCCGGAGTTTCGTGTTTTCTCACGAAACAATTTCGCCGTGGAACTAGCAAGTTTGCAGCGAATATTTCAGCGCTTATTGTTACCTCTTTGTTGTTAATCGCACCGCAGACGCGCAAAAAACCTGCGCGGGACAAAAGCAAAAGGCGGATATAACTGATGACGACAGCGCGACTCGACACCGCGCTTCTCTCTTTCTCTCACTCATACCAGGTTTCTCCTTGCGGTTTTCTTTCTGACCTTTCGGAATCGCCATGGGGCTACGAAGATCGTTAACTAAAGTGGGTAATCATATCCACCGGTTTCACGCCGCAGCCAACCGGGTGCTGCTACGGACGATGTACAGGGTGGCCAAATTGGAGAAGTTCTGAATACATATCTGTGCCAATTTTCCGCGCTTCGCGCGTATGCACGCTAATACGTCACTTTTCGCTTCGGAAACATATTACACTTCACTTCTGCACTTAGGAGCTCTTCACGTCTTCCCTATCTCTTCGGCGGAATTCAAGTAAAGTCCGACCGTAACGATTCACCAACCACGGCTTCGGGCTGAAGAAACACTCGTGCAGATTCTCTCCCAGGTAACCGTAATGATAATCGTAACGAGTAAAAATTTATGAAACCGACGAACGTTCCTTGGACCACGCGCAGCCTCTCGGCTCGCTTAGCCACCGAGCGTGTCTGTTCCGCGTATCGCAAATTGATTTGCGGAATTACCGAAGGCACCGACGACTCTTCTTCTATCCGTTCGTGCTAGAACAAACACTTTCCTGCCGCGTTTCTTGCACTCGAGCCAATGTTTCATACATCGCTATTATTTACACACTTTCAATCACCGACGAGCCCATACTCTTCGAAATCAAAGAAAATTACAAATACGCACCAATTGTGTTTCTTCATTATCTACGCCTATATAAATCTAAATTAAAATTATTAAGTTTTATGTGCAAAATTTTTATCTCTACATTTTTGAATTTATAATCCCTTCACGTTTCAACATAAAAGTATTTGCGATTTAAAACCGTCACTTCTCACTCGCTAAGTAATTGGCACACCCTATATAGACAGGACTGGTATCGAAGCATGCATACGCATAGGGAGGCAGGGATATAATTATATGCCTCAAGTCCGCACTTCGAAAATGCCGCCTTGTTAGCAAATCTCGCGAACCGCGCAAACACCTGCCTGATTGTTAATAATTTGCTGAGCTAGAGCCTGCCTGTTATTGCGAAGGTCCGCTTTTGTAAAGACGACGGCCTAACGATCCAAACGACGACGGGTTGTGATAAGAATAAAAGGTCTAGTGTTAACTAATACCCGCGTATATAATTTAATGTCCGCACGCCGTGCTCGCGCGCCCGTTCTGACCGTGAAAATAAATTCGCTTTCAATCAGACCGTGCAAACTTATCAAATTAAATCTCTCTTTTGCAAGTTACACTTTTTTTTTACAACCAAGGTGAGAAGCAATTTGCGAAGTATTGATGCCCACGTCAGATTTCAAGAGCATAAATAGCGGGTGCGCGGTTATTGCGCGTGCAATTTACCTTAGATTTTTAGCAGCCAATTTTTCAGTTTTCGCGATAAGCATACATGAAGTTCGGCTTACTGACAAAGCAAACAATACTCTTTTGATGTCAACCATGAACAAGCAAAAGCGAGAATATTGCACTATTCACGTAGACACTTCAGTTTTGTTGAAAATTTTATGGTCAAGTTGGTAGTGATTTTTTCATAGTATCTCGTGTTTTTATACCAGGTCGACGTGAATGCGAAAGAAAAATATACAGCAAGAGCAAATTTTCGTCCGCGACTTTTCTCGGGTTCCATTTGCTCATTTGTTTGTTTAATCACCCGAATCCGAAGCTATTAATTAATTAGCGCCGACAATTACGCGGACTCTATGCTAAACGCACCTTAATTTCCTAAGCGCAATTATTCTGTTCACACGATTACGAATCTCTACCATCCGCATCGTTTTCTCGCTCATCAGCTTCCTTTCAGACCGGCGAGGTTCTTCGGATAAAGGTACTTTCCGATCGCTTTTCCTGAACGAGAATACGTTACGCCTACGTTCGAATTCATTTCGCGAGTATTGCCATCCAACTTTTTCGCTGAACTTCGAATCTTGATCTCAGATTGATGTTGTTCTCCAAGTTTCCCCTTTTGCTGTTCTTTGCATTGCGAGTAAACAGAAAGTTTCCGAAGATGGATGATTCGACGCGGCGAGCATACCTGAATGATTTACATACACGCGGAATTGATGCCTTCTGGTTACGAGGTAGTACGAGAGATTCACGCATGTTTGTCTGATTGCATCGAGAACATCTAGCTTAGAATAGACAAGTGTTATTTTCTCAAAAGTTAATTATAGAAAAAAAATATTATCTGTTGTAGCATTTTTTATTTGATGTATTACTTAATAATAAAAACAGAATTTTCAATTATATTTTTCTCATACTTTTTTATGTATCGTATTTTTTATTTTCCTTTTATATAATTGTATGATACATCTTTATATATCGTATTATATCTTTCATCGTATTCTCTCCTGGCTGCAAGGCATTTTCCTTTTTAAGTTGCCAGATTTACCTGCATCCTTGTCAGCTGCCTGTATCTTTCGTTTGCCGAAGAACTTGGCTCGAGTTTGCGGAAGCATTACGATGTTTTGCTCAGACGCGACCTACGGCATGACGACTTTTTATGACACGACCTTTAACAGATTAAATCCCGCAAAATTCTTTGCTCAATGTAACACAATTCCTGTCGCATGGAGAAATATAAAAATCTAATATTTGATGTAGAAAAATACAGCTTGCCATTTCATTAAATGGCTTAGCACTAGAGCAAGCTGTGAAAACTCATGTAAAATTTTCGATAAAAAATCTAAATATTAATCAATATTGTTAAACAAATGAGAAATTGAATCGTTGTCATTTATTTATAATGAATCGCTACATTTTTCGCGGTATTTTGCAAAGTTAAATCTAAACGTGTTGCATTTCGTTATTTTATTGCATGACTCTAGATTTTAATAAAATCTCGTTATAAATAAAGCATGATTTCCTCGTTGTTCGTAAAATATAATCGGGGAGAAGTGGAAATAGAAAGTTTTAAAACAAAAGAGTTGATATTTATCCCTTCCTCGTGGATGTAATTTTCGCGCAGTTTCCAACTTAGAGCATTCAAGATCGCATATCCTGAATTAGAATATTACCTGAATAGCGCGCAGCGCCAGAATGTTACGCGAAGACTAACAATTTTCTCGTGCGCCCGTACAACTCGTCGTTTGTTTTCGGTTATAAGCTCGCACCGAAAATTACGCAAGTACTTCACTCCAAAAATCATGCGCATATATTGCAAGTTCTACGTTGCGCGCGATATGAGTGCACACTGAAGTATCGTTTGCTCACAGCGACACAGAAAGGAATTCAGAATTTCAATAAAAGTCGGTGCACTTGGTGCGTTTCTCTCATATGCTGCTTTAATACAATATTCTTCTTAAGCACCGTCTTTATATCGGATATATGTTCATATCTACAGCACGAGAGCGAGTCCGCGTCTCCTCTCGTTATGAAAAGTTTCGCGTCACTTCGGATCCAAGAGTTGTCACTACAGCTATATAGGATTATGACGTCAGGAACGAGAAATATCAAATAACGTGAACTTTTTTACACACCATGTGTCAGGTTAAGAACGCTGGTTTTATCTCCCGTCTTTATCATCGTCTTTATACTTTGATTTTCTCATGAGCGCGATAATTATTTTTTTTTCGCACTCTTCTTCTTCGTTAACAAATTATTGTGACAAATTACGAGATTTGTTTTAGACAAGTATCCGTAAAGAACGACTCGATGACAGAGTCTGAGAAAATAACGAAAATACATGAAAAAATTTTCTACGACGCGAGAGTTACTGTATATAATTTCTCATTTGTTGAGCATATCTATGTAATCGCGCGCGACATTGTTTCCGGCGTGATATATCGCGGTCTGCATATCGCACGAACGATTCGAGTTTTACGTTGCATCCGTGCGCCATGTGTCACAGCCATTGACGAGAATATCCCATTCAACAGTGACTATCCTCGCGGGAGGCTATAATAGGAACGAAAGAAACGTCGGCGCCAAGAGAGGAAGGGCGAATTGCATAGATGCATATAGAGGCGCATCGGTTGCGAAGTCATTCGACAATCTGATCTTCCCCCGTGGGTAGGTACACGATTAACGGTTCCCCACGGATACGAGCCAGAATCGGTTTGCAGAGTCGAAAACCGAAGACGACAAGAAGCGACGCGCCGCCGCCGCTGCGCCGTTCTGTACGGAATCGATTTTCTACGCGCGGCACGACAAGGAACGTGTTTTGACGATGACGCCGACCATTATCCTTCCTACGCGACAGCAAGATCGGTTGGCAGCGGATATTTAGGAAAAAAACTTCGTTATAATTTGTTCGATACGCCGGTCGGAGAACGCCTTCAAAGTTGCTCGCCGATTTCACGTTTCGAAGAAAACGCACATTGACACACGCAGGTGCGCTCAAGAGAGATTTTGTGTAAAAGGACACCTGGACGTTGGCCATTATCTCGGATTATCACATAAAGAAAAGGAAATGTACTTATTATATGAGTTTGCGCAAATTATTTTCTTTGCTTTTAATTTACTACGTTTGGAGTATAAATGTAGACAAAAATGTCTTTTATATTCTGAAAGAATTTCTATTTTCTCAGTAATTGCAGCTTTTGACGTTCGCTGCATTACCCATTCCCTCGAGAAATCTATTGACAAATATGATTGAAGACCAAACCAATCGTAGAAACCGCGATTTTTTATTCGTCAGTAAACACAAACGTTAGAAGAAATGCAAATAGCTTCCGGCAGTTTAACGGGGAGTTTATTAAAGTAGTCGCGAGCTAACGTCTGTTTGCGTATGATTGCACAACATTGGGGTAGAGATATGGCAACAAAAATAATCTTCCCGAATGTCGTCGTCGTTGAAACTCGAAATCCGCTATTAGATGTACGAAATGCGTCGGATTTCCTCTTATCACACCGGTATTTGCAGAGAAATGGATCAACTGTATGCCGTAAACGTCTTTGGCAAACACGTTACCAGGTGGAGCAAGTTTCCCGGTTTACTCAGGCACGAACGTCACTTGATAGAACTTCGAAAAGCCAGAGATATACAACTTTCTTGGCCTACGACATGACTCTTATTCGGGGTTAACAATTCGACTGTTTCTGAGTTTGTACAAGTAGAATTACGAATTTCTGTACAAAATAATTACAATATTAAAATTTCATAAAAAACGCAAAATAAACTGTGAAATTATTTTAACTTTAGAAGTTCTACAGTAACGAAAAACTTATGTAGTAATAATTATTTGATCGTAGTTATATAATTAGTAATATTTTCATTTGCTACATATATTTTTGAAAAAATAAAACGTTATTTTTTAAATGTATTTATTGTGTGCAGAGAGATGGAGAGTGAAAGAGAGAAAGATAACCGGAAATATTGTGAGACACGCGGTGAGACGATCGATCCGAAACTTGAGTCTAGCGAAGAAACAGTAGGTTAAAGAGAGAAAAAAATAGGCTGGTCTCTCGATAGACAGATTGGCCGAGTACTTGGTCTGACTGGTCCCACACGAAGCAACTTTTTCCGAACTTTTTGCCCTTTTCTCATCCAACAACTAACCAACCTCCGACAGGCCGAGCAGATTACATGAACAAGTTCGAATTGTATGTCGTTTCGGTCTAATAATTTAAAAGTTTACAGATACAACTGCTTCGCCTTGCTTCCGTCCAGTTTAATTTTTAAATACACCGGAAATCACGAACTTTTCTCTCTTTCTCGTAATGTATTTTATAGTAGCGAATGCTACTGCTAGCAAGAAAGAGTATAAGTATAAAAGAAGATAAATAAAATCTTTCAACTTCATTTCAAACAGTAGAAATAAATAAAAAAACTCCCACTGCGCGCATACATGTACGAGTTTTGCATCTGATTCGTATTTATTTCAATTTGCAATAAGTCAATAAAATTTAGGTAAAACATATAAGCGCAAAAGATTATCTATTTTGTGTTTATGTTATGACTTCTGTTTAAATCTACACTTTATGTAAGCTACTTTGCTTTTCAATCACACTATGTTTAACAATCAACTTTGTTCAAAATAAACTAATTGGTGTTAATTGCGTAATTACTAGAAACCTTATATATTACAGCTTTTCGTATATAATATTGTAACGTATAATATATTAACGATACACATATGTAAATTATGAAACATACTGTAATTTAGCTATTAATATATGTAAATCGATTTAATATCTATCTATACTCCCAAGTATTTAATATTTATCTATCTTTTCCTATTTTAAGCATGTTGATAACGAGATATTTAATATTTAAAATCTATGTCTCACGTTACTTATTTTCAGTTGCTTACAATTGAATGACAGCGTAATGTCAAATTAGCAAGTGCATCGTTAATAAAGTGTTTCGACATCAAGCGCGCGTATATTCCTGTATTTTAAGACTCGTGTTTGCAACAACAAACGACGCGTATAAATCGCGGATAGAAGTAATTTCTCCGCGGCGGCTAACTTGAGACTGCGGCGAGAACTTATGACCAGGACCCGTACACGGTGTTTATGATTTTTGCAGACGGGGCCTCATTGTGGTGCCTCGTTGTACGGCTTTCACGAGTCCCGAGGTGTAAATAAGCAGTCGCTGAGATTGCACTTGATTACAGGGAGTCCGCCTGCATTCGGTCGTCTTATTGCAGGGCGCGTATACATTCGCGCGAGTACATCGCCAAGGCGTGAACCTTTGTCCAAATTTAATAATTCATATTTGCGAGGGATCCGAGCCACAGATTGTAACGATTCCGCGGGAATCTTGAAGGGGGAAAAAATTGCTTAACAGCCGCGAAAATAGCAAAATTATGATATATCTTACAGGTACAGAAAAAGAGGTGCATCTAGCAATTTCTCATTCACGTTTTTTTTACGGTAATTTGTTCGCACTTCTTCAAAACTATAGTCTCTTCATCGCGCACATATACGGATTTGTTACATTATCTTCTGGCCCATAAATACGGTCGGACTATGATGATACGCAACAGATTGGACAATAATTAATCGCTCCTTAAACTATTATATTTGTGAATATAATATAATTAATTCATTATTGTCAGTTGATTTTTGCGGTTCAGAATAAATACCAACGTTGTTTCTGACTACCCAGAATAATTGGTTATCGGCGTGAAAAAACGAGCGGTAAAGATCTAACGTCGTTGCGAAAATATAATTGGAGCCGCCCCGTCCCCAAGAACACGTTCGTAATTATCTTCCTCCGCGAGATTCGATATTCGATGACGAAGCGAATCCGGTACGCTCTAAACGGGATTGATACGCATTTAACGTGCTTTTGCGCGGCCGGTCGGTCCAACGAGCGACAAGCTGGCGAACGCGCAATAAAGCGCAACGTGCAAGCGCAAACGCGCGCGCGCTTCGATTTCGTTGCGGTAACCCGAGACCGGTAACTTATCTTTCTCTCGCCGGCAAAACAGTTTGGCGCATCGGACTCGATTTACGGCTTTAATTTGCCTCACCTACGCAATATTCTATTTTATTCCCGTAGGTCATGCGTTCAGAATTCCTGCTCACTTGCAACCGCACGCAATACATGTTTTATCACGTAATACGTTTTCTAGACCGCGCCTGGGCGGGGATTGTACTTTCTTCTTGAGCGTCGCAACAGAGCTCTTTCTAAAGCGGTTATGCGATATTTTGTGTGTAAATGCGGAGTAGAGCGCGGCCCCCGATACGATCAGCTTAACTTTTTCATAATTTCCTGACCGGACTAATGCCGATTGCTCGGTTTTCTCAGGATTCGCGGGAAGAGAGGAAAGTCGCGCGCAAATCGGTGTTTAACGTCCGCTATCTGTGCTTTATGTGCCCCCATTCCGCGCCATTCATTCGGAACAGGAAATAGTCTTTCGTAACATGGAGCTCCGCGTCGTTTATCTCTACCAGCTATCGTTCACGCTTTCGTGAAAACGGTAGATGTCCTCTTTATGATATCATTCCTTTCAAACAGCGCGCATAGATTAATTTTTGAGTCTCGAGTAACATACGTTATGAAGTAACACACAAGTTTCACTTTGAATTAATCTAATATAATAATTTATCATTGCTTGGTAATTGTTATTTATACCTGTATATTTAAAAACAAATTATCACGTCTGTATGTGATAAACAATCATATCATAAATTTATTCGATATTTTGTTTACGCGAGCATCATATTTGTAATTCGGCAAATTCAGACGAATATCTGCTCAACAGCGCTTTATAGTTAATCAAGAATAGAGATTCAGTATTCCGCTAATATTTCTCAATAATGTCTCTCTCTACAGCATTTTCCATTGGGAACGATTCTTACGCTCGATACGTAAAAGAGTTTTCGCATCTCACGTCAAGTATCCGCCAGCTATAGAGAGACTAGAACTGGAGCCATCAATATCGTTTAAGCTCGATTTATTTTACGATATCGAACGATATCTGCCGTAAGGTCGCTCCGCGTTCCGGAATGTCGATAGGTATCCTTAATCATTTTTTGCCAATCGTTCTGGAAAAGGAAGCGAGAGTCGCTGACCAGACCGAGACTGATGCTTCGGAGAAGCATCCATTGTCGTCGGTTATCACAGTCGCTCGTGCGTGACACGGGTAACAGCTTCGCTAAAACGTCACGCTCTCTCCGCTTTGACCTTGATAATGTTGGAATTTCATGCCACTGACAGCCCGCGAACTTGCCACTTTTACAAAATGCAACTTTATTATAGAACAATAATAGCGGCGGTGTCGGTGTGAATTACGAATTTGTAAGAAAAAATCGGCCGGACACGAAATTCGCATTACCGATTCGATTCAATGAAATTTTCGTGGTTTCGATTAATAAAATATTGATAATGCGCGGTAACGTATTGGCGCAACATATATATATTTCGAGTAATGGACTACTTGCGTTTAAAATAATACAGATAAAACCTCGTTAGATGTATCAACGTTATATCCGTATCGATTCGCTTCATGTCAAATATATTAGCGAGAAGAGCGATATATGTTCGAATACTTTTCATTTCGAAATTATTATCGCAAAATTAATTAAATCTTGTAATTTATCTTTTATATGCTTCAAGTGTGACGCTCTATAATAATTTCTTTTCTCTTTCTTATCAGATTGAGCAATTGAACGAATTAGCTTTTGCGCTATTTCTTATATTCTTTTTTTTTTTTTTTTTTTTTTTTTTACTGCCGGTCGTTGAACGTCGCGACGAAGACAATGTTCCCCCGTTAGAACGCGCGATTTAAGTGCGGGCACGTGAGAAGTCGGCCATTGAATGGGACAAAAGAACTCGAATGCGCGAAATTTGGCGTGAATGTCGCATTAGCCACAGCTAAAGCATCATGTACCTACGAAGCGGGCCAAACTGCGCACTCAATTCTATACACACAAAAGATTCACTTCGCTTATTTGAAATAACAAAAGTTCACCTTGTTCGCAAATGAAACAGTATGAAACAGTTTTGTAAATCTTAAAGACAAGTATAAAATTATTGTATAATGTTTATTATGTGAAATTTATGTTCTTATATGAGAGGAAATTCAACCTGAGAGAAAGAATTGCAAACGTCGATTTTATCGTTTACTGAAACAATTGTTACACATCTAACTTTATATTTTATTTGTCCTTAACGTATGGAAGTTAGTGAAGCTTCATGGTGGAACACTGCAGTTTTACGAACGAACAAATGAACCTTCATGCAAAATGGAACATACTGACAAGCACGAGATTCGCATCTTAACACTCCTCGCTTCTGGCCTTACTCTATTACAAAAAATCACTCGGCGTTGCAACGTCGATACAAACGAGCCGGCGAAGTCCTCGGAGACGATCGATCGCGATTCCAGGTACCGAGCGTATAAAACGTGTTATATATCACTATTAAATCACGCTCACGTCGACGTTGCGTCGCGTCCTTTGCCTCTGGAGCTCACCTCGTCTTACATTTCAAGGGGAGAGACGCGCGTGTAGAGGTACGTGTGGACTCACTTAGCTTTGTAGCTGTGTGCGCGCGTGCATACGCAGACGCAAGGAACACGCCGATTTTAATCTCCATAAACCGAGACGAAGTAATTTTGCAGCGAATCTGCCGACGCCGAGGCGCCCGGCTTTCGCCCGCGTCGTCGCCGCGAGAAACGTTTGTTCACCACGAAAATTTGAAATTAGAATCCCAAAACGCGCGTAATAAAAGTAGCGCTCGTGCCGGGGGAGACGAAATGAGTTGGCGATGAAGAAATGGGGAAGTTTGGTTTCGCTTTAGCGAGATTCAAAGCGCGACGCGTTAATCTGACCGTCTTCTTTTGCGGAAACTCGCACGATAAAAGAGAATCTATTGTGCTATTGATTGCAACGAAGGTTACGTGACGTAGCCGTAGAATGTGCGCTACAAATCAGCTGAAACACGCGCGGTGACTTTTTATTACCGAGCGTTTTGTGATCGCGGTTTCTTTTAAACGTACTTACGGTCTTTTTCAAGTAATTTTCAAGATTTACGTAACGTTCATATTTCTACAGCAGTGACTTTGACCATCGTAATATAAAACATCTGAAAATCACTGCCGAATAGTATTTTCGTGATCAGATTTGAATTAATTTTTATCTTTAATTATTGTAAGAACTTTGTGTAATATAATTTGTGTAATAAAATTGCGGAAATATGTATATACAGATTATATTCTCGCAGCGATATTTGCCCGTTTCTCGAAGCTTCGATCACCTGTGTCGCGCGTGATCTACACACGCGCGAAAAACAACAACATGTTTGTCGAGCCCGGCCGAAAGAGCCGGCACAGTCGTCAAGCATATTTATTTTAAATACAAACACTCACTCTGGCGAGCTCTATTCGGCACATCATCCAGAAACTTACAAATATAAATAGAAAAAAGATCGCTTTCTAATTAAAAATCTCTTCTATTCGGTTAATCAACGCCAGTTGGAGTCAATCTTCAATCGGATGCGAGGAATGTTCGGTCACGACAGTCACAGCCCGAATTAGCACAACGCAAGCGATGCGACGATCAAGACTCACGATCGATCAAATTACAGTGCGTTTCGTGTCGCTCCTCACATAACACGCTCTGACGTTGCATGCCGCGCGAGTGAATACGCACGCACACACCGACGTGAATCGATCGCGAATCGCTCTCGCGCCTTGCGAGAAACCGATCCGCGAAACGTACACCCGCGTCGAGCGTCGGAATGCATCACCGCGTCGAGGTAGTTTCTTTCTCTCCCTATTCCCCTTTCTCTTCTCTCCCGATATCGAGGGAAAGACGCGAAATGCACTCGTGCGGCAACACGAGCTGCCACTCACGTCGCTTGCCGCGTGACAACAAACTTAGCGGCTTATGTATTGGCAGAAAGCAAGGGTGACCTTTCATATGCAAAATACTTACGCGCCGTAAGTCTCGCGGGTTCTCCAAAGCTCGTCTTCGTCCCGAACGCGAAAACCCGCCCCGTCGTGTGTTTCGAGTGAAAAATGATCTCACTGACAATCGATACAGCGGTTTGCCGAGGCGTCAGGCAGAGCGCCATTTGCGCCCTTTCTTGATCGATCGCTTTGTCTTGATCGATCGATAGCTTTGTCTGGTAAGTTAGTCTGAGTAAGTGTCCGTGAGTCAGAATGTGCGATTGCGTTAGCAGGTTTACCGTCTCACCCGTGGAGAAAAAAAAGGGATCTCGATAACGGTCGGTATTTGAGTAATCAACAAGCGAGAAGAGAACTTTGTGATATGTCAAAACTAAAATTCGTTAATTAGATATAAAGAAAATATTTTACAATAAACAGTTGAAGAATGTGTACACGAGTCACGAAATTCACGGGAAATATGAAATTCTTCGTAAAATGTTTTCAAAATAGAATGTCAACACGGATTGTCAAAATTATTAAATAGTTTAGTAATTGGAAGATTTCTGGCGAATACAAAATATGCGATATATAATTTTAAAATTGACTACAACAGGAATCTGACGAGGTATCGATCGCGAATCGCGCTGTGAAAGCACAAAAATGTCATTTCGCCGTAACTTTGATCAAAGTGCGATCGAGAAACAAAGTTTCTAACAAAGATTGCTTCGTGCTATATAATTATCCACGAAACTACATGGCGAAGTAATTAATGATCATAGAAATCGCGCGGGTATATATAAAGCGAATGCGCACAGTTTGCGAAAGACTTTCGTTTTCGCTATCCGATCTGTAATGGTGAGTTGTTACCATCAATCTCCGTATTGTAGCAATTCACAGTCCATTAGTAATAGCAAATCAGTTTCGATAACAGATTCGTCAATAAATCAATTTTACTGACATAATCTATCCAAATATTATAATCGTCTATCGTGACGTAGACTATTCGAGTAACTGTAATTGATTATTATGCAAGACTGAATCGAAAGATGATACAAACTCGTAATATATTTAGCACAGTACAGTTGGCATAGTTCTTGACGTATATAATACATGTTACGCGTTGTACATTAGGAAATTCTTGGTGTGTGCATCTTTCTTGCACGGCGACCCAAAGAGTAAAATTCAATAAGATTATGGCTGACGTGATTCATCGTCTCGATGTGAATGCGGGCAAAGCATATTAATCTATTATAGATCAAACTGTTCCGAAGTGCTCCGAACGGCGCACGAATTTCACGGAAACTCGAGTGCTCTCTCGGTCTCGTAGCCTGATTATAATTCTGGAGGCAAATACGTCTGTGGCTTATTAATGGGAGGCAATCTTTCTTAAGGTGCTTCGTTCATCGGCAGGAAATTTCTATAATTATTTTCGTCCCGGAGCCGAAGAGCTCATTAGGTCGGCTGAACCGCGCTTCCTCACTCCTTCCCTCACTTCCCTTACTGTTTCTCTCTCGACCGTCTTTCCTTATCGTCGGTGTGTCTTTTTTCTTCCTCTCTTTACCTGCACCATCATCTCGTCTTTCTAACCACGCACGGCCCTTCGTCGTCCATCGTCCGTTCCTTTCCGTCTCCCTTACTTTTTTCTTTCTTTTTTTTTCCAATCTGACTTCTCTTTTCTCTTTCCTGCTCTCTTCCGAGCACGTATATATCTGTTTCTCTGTCTCTCGCGCTATTGTTCCGAGAACGGCGTCGTTCTCGCGAGTCCTCGCGAGAGAACAGTCCGCACGGAGTATCAAAACATCTGGGTCGTATATCTCCCGCGCTCATCTCCCTCGTCCGACACTACGGTAATTATCGTTCGGCACCTGTTAGAAGTCGTTCCGTCGCGACTGCGAATCTCCGCATCTCGGCGCGACGCATCTCTCTCTCGAATAAAAGGGATCGGACCTCGCATTTCGCAACGCGCCAAGCCATTTAGCGGTTCATTATGGATATCCTCGGGCATAAAGGCAAAAAGTATGGCGGACGAAAGACACTTGCCTCGTTATACAAGTTACGGTGATTATAAAACATTGACCAATGTGAGATATATATTGCGATGTAAAATTACTAATACACTTTACGACTCTTTTAATTTAAATATAGATTTTAACACATATGTTTCGCAAAATACCGTGAAAAATACAGCGGAATAATTTGATAGGAGCATAAATTTGGGAACAGCAGTTTTAATTATTATTATTTAATTATTATTAATTAATCAACTTTTTACACACAACAATCAATTCGGCTATATTCAATTTACGGTAATACCTACGCTCCGCTGCATGCTGATTACAAATTTTGGTACATATTTGGCGCTACTGAAATGCACATGCGTGGGCTGATGTTTTATCACGCGATGAAATAATAATCAGTACGTCGTACGAGGGAAATATTGTAATTATGCGAACAGTGACACAAGGGGCACATTGAAAAATTGGCATTTTAATTAATTAACTCTTTACATGTCCGGATAATTATTGGCTTCTCTCAAACTGACAACCAGATATTTCGAAAGTTTATTATAAATTCCGATGTTCGTTGTTCTATATACTAATAAAAAAAAACTCAAATTAAAAATCACATATTTTTCTCTCTTAACGCGGAACGAATAAAACCTTCTTTGTTTCTTTTAAATTTCTATCGCTCTCGCTCTGAGAGAACGACTCGACTTTGAAATGAATGCCAAGTGGTTCGAATGGGCTGTATTACGAAATAGCTATTACCTTAATGTCTTTCAAATGAGCGGATTTTCAGCGTGATCATCGGGAAGTGAGGCGCGCCGAAGCGCCTGGCGTTATAACTCTCTTTTTCTTTCTCTCTCATTCTCGCCTAGAGCAAAGCGGTAGTTAATTTTGCAGAATCCAGCACAAGAGATAAGAGATAATGCGATCTAAATAATCAGGTGTCGCGTCTAACTTTGGCCTACATGCAGCGGCAATTCCGGTAGCTCACAGTTCCTCCGGAGAATTCGAATCAACGGCATATATATACGCAAGGCTCGACATGTACGCGCCCGACACCGCGTCTCTCCAGTGCGTTTGATTACAAATTCGAGTCATCCTTCGTCCTTTCAATCAACGCCAGGCGTTTCGACATCTTCAAACCTCAACCACGACTGCGTCATTATAGCCCGCTATGAATTATACGCACACAGGCAGTGTCGGCAATACGTTATGTACCAAAACTTGCTTAGGCATATTCATATCGTCGCCGCGAACGTACATGATTTTGCGCACATTTCGCAACATGGAATAATTTCAAACGCGTTACAATATATTAAAATACATAGCTGTAAATCAGAGATAGTTATTAATTAATATCTGCCACTTGGTCTTATTACGTATTATATGTTTCCGATACAAATAATATTGATTCATATTAACTGTCTGTCGATACGATACTTGTATCTCTCTCAACATTTGCAAATCCGATTTAAACCGATATATAACGCATACTCATCGAGCTACCGTGTTTTGTATCAGCCGATGATCCTTCGAACAATCAATGATCCGCAAGCTCGCGCAGGACGCTTTCTCGTCATGTACACATCGAATATGTACACATCAACATTGATCCTCGAACCTTGCGTTGGAGTGCGCACGCGCCATTCCGAATCACGAGAAACGATTGGTTTATTGTTTATTATCAATCTAATCAAAATTAATGAAGATAAGCAAAAGTTATTAGTTTAGTTATTATAAGAATGAGAGAGAGAGAGAGAGAGAGAGAGAAGCAGGAAACTCAAGACCTTGATCATTCCATCTTTGGACACACTTTGGGCAGACAAACGGATTCGAAATTCAACGTGCATCGAATGAGCTTCTCTGTGCTCTACGGCGTGCGTATCTCACGGATATCGCTTCTGAGAATGCGCGTTCGAGTCCGGCAATTTGTCAGTGTTGACACGGGTTCTCATAATAATAAAAGAGGCCACGCATAAAGCAGCGAAGTCAAGATAGAGCGCAGCGGGGATAAGCAAGGGTGACGCTCTCCGTCTCGACCTACAGCAGGCCTCATTAAATAAGCCCTAGCTTCTAATCACGAAACGTCGCGGAGAAGTCCGGGCCGAAAGATAAATTTACAAGGCAAGGGGTTTACTGCGCGCTCAGGCGAATTCTCCACGTCCAGTCGATCTCCGCGAATTCGTTGGGGCTCACTTTTATTTTCGCCCGTCGAGGAATCCAACGGTCTAGAATTTCCGACAGGACGATTAGTCTACCCGGCGGTAGCTATCGCGATCAGCCTCCAGCCCCCGTAACAAATGAGTCCGCATTCGCGAGGAAGAGACTGGTAGCACTGATACTGCGTTTCAAATATTAACGCTTCACCTGTGCTACTTTCTCAACTGTGACGCCTGTTTTATTTATTCGCTCGCGATACCGACTGCACTTCCGTCGCTGTGTGTGCTCTCGTAGTTCGGATATACGTTGAATTATAGATAGATCGGACGCAGATTTTTGCTCGGAAAAATATGCGAACAGCGAGGTATACGCGTGAGGCAAAAGATCGAGAATATGGAACTATTAAAGTAATAAAAATTAGAATAACTGAGAATTCCGCGGAAAATAATTATAATTATTTTGTGCTTCCTCTGTTTTGTTTTGTTTTTTTTTTGTTTTTTTTTTTTTAAACAAAAAAACTTCTATTATAAATTATAATTTCGTAACCGAGTCTATTAAAGTCGAGAATCTTAGAATTAATTTCGGCGAACGATGCACAGAGCGCATATAAAAACATTTTTCCGCGATTTTCTCTTATCAACTTGCACGGGGGTCTATTAAGGTTATATAGTCTACGTTCGTTCTCGTAATTAGAACCGACGCGGGACCGGCATGAAACGTTGAATTTACAAGACAGGGGCCAATGAAACGCATAGTTTAGATTATTACGATCGCCTCTACGGCCTTTGTTCAGTAAATTCGCCGGGAAGGTCAAACACCACGCATACTCTCGGCGGATGTAGCGGCAAAACCGGAGATTTCTGCCAAGACAATTAGTCTGCTAATTTCTCTCTCGCAAATCTGTAACTAACGAGTTTCGATTTGAGAGAGAGTCATACTCCCGTTTATATTGTTATTCGCGTTATAATTATAATTCTTCCGTCCACGCGCGTAAAATATCGTCGGTAGAGCCACCGCGACATATCTGTAGTAATAATTATCCCGCGCGCGTATTCGCCGCGACTGTTTCTCTTTCGACATTAAAATTGCATACGCGAGAAAATGATCGAAGAACCGCCACTGTACAATTGCGACTTGTACTATTGCGATCGCCCGACATATTCGATATATATGCGACGAATTTTCAGTGTTTCGTTTACGAAGATTGTCTCTCGCCCAGCCGCGTGTCTTCCTTTAGAATGTATTGAATCAAATATTAATTACTAATGCAGAACATGGCAGTTTCACCGCTAGATGTGTAATTACTGAGGAGGATCTAATGGAATAATCGCGTTTGCAAATTAATGCTGCAAATTCGACCGTACCTCGGACGCAAGATGGTTCCCAAGGATCAGGTCTGGCACACCCTGTTCGATCGAAGGATTAACCGGGCAGACTGAGACGTGACGATCAATGTACGCAAATTTAGCTTCTTTTCTTCGCCCCTCGCGTAACGAGTCTTTGATTCGTGCTCGTTTCAAGTTATCCACTTAGCATATATTGAACAACAATTGCGCGCCCCGCTTTCAGCATGCTGCATCACGCCGCGGCGGTAATTACATTTCCACGCCGCGGAACTACGGAAATCTTGATCAACTACACCGCTGCTGCGCCGTACGATCGGAAAATTGTAGCTCGCTTAGGCGGGATTTTACAGGAAACTGCACAGTTTCTATTTGTGTCCGAGCAACCGTTGGCCCGTTACAAATAAGACGATTAGCGTATTCCAATGCAACAGCTAGACCGTGTAATATCGAACGGTCTCGTTACTCCAATTTTTGTTATTTTAGTATAACCTCGGTTTCTATTATTTCCCAATTGTAAGCCGCGTTCATTAGTTCATATTGATCTAGAGTGCCTGTATGTTGCTCGCGTTATGTTGCACGTCGATGAGTTTTGACGAATCAAAAAACTAACGTATTGTTAATATCTGTTATTTTCGTTTTGAATTAATTCTAACGCAATATCTAACTAAAGAGCGCATGCACGAATCAGTAGATAGAAAACATGAGTGATTATCGACATAAGAATTACTTAAATTAGATTAGCTTTAAATAAAATTTGAATATTTTGAACAATTTCCTTTTCTCTCCGACTACACGTGCGCATTATTTCATTCTAATTCATGCTGAATATTGCACACTGTTGCTCGTGGCGTTTGCGACAATCTCTATAATTCACAACAGACAATCGTACAAACGTCCTAATCGGCGCTATCAGAATTTCAATCATCGCGGCATCGCTTCGGGCTTTCAGCACGATTCGCAGCCTGATAACAGCGGCACATACGGCGGTGGTCGCGACAGGCAGCTATTTCTGACGAGACGATTAGTTTGCTAGTCTAGTTTCGAAACCCTATCCCTATAACAAATGAGTCTCAGTCCGAAGGAGGAAGCTGCGGTGCGTTGCGGCGTGTGATGGCGGCGGCGGCAGCTTCGATGAAACTCCGCGCCCGCGGCGTTGTATTAAGAATGCAACGTGAATGACGTGAAACGAATTCTTATGCAAAGTGCGTGGAAAGGAAAGGGAAGAGGCAGGATGAAGGGAGGTGGAAAGATCCCGCGTTGATCCCGTCTAACTAGCAGCTCGCATCATTAACGGGTCTTGTTTGTTTTACAGTGTAGAAAGGACACGCCCATTTCCTCGTCATCCCGCTTAAGTCCTTCGGAGCCAAGGTCTAAGCGGTGCCCTCTCTTGATCCACTGCCGTTCCTCATACAAACGGTGTCCTATTTCGTTCGACACGTGTTAATCGATCGCGTTTGTTCTCTTCATGAAATCGAAGACGAAGATAATATAAAAACGCGTCGTTCGATCCAACATCACTCCCGCGTAGTTACAACTCTGTACACATAGAAATCGTGATTGATCGGCGTTTATCACGAACTATATTCGTGACGTAACGAGATTAATGACATCGCTCATTAAACCACCGATTTTGCAATATTATTTTAGTTGGAGATTTTCGAGTGTAAAAGCAACTCCGAGTTGCGAAACGTATCTCGGTATTTTCAACGGTATTTTTGGTATTCTAGTCGTTACAGGCACGTCGACCGTATCTCTTCTCATTTGCACTCCTTGGGCGCGCCAGTGCGCAAAGAGCACCCCGTATACGAGCGCGGCAAACCGCTCCGTTTTGCTCTCTGTCTCTCCGGTCTCCCCATCTCCACCCCGATGCGTATATACATATTCATGGTGTCATTACCGCCCCGTGAAACATGCTATTGGTAAACGTTTCTGCTGCTCTCTCTTCTCTCATAGATTACGGCGCGCTCCGTATCTTCCTTTATAAATTATTACGGGCTTGTTTCGCGAAACGTCAATGCCGCGCGGCCGATGACAAAGTGCCCGGGCTCGTAAAGCTGCAAAACGCGCGCCCATAATGCCGTCGCCGTTGCGCCGACGGGACTATCTTCTGCGGATCGCGATCGTAATCGCCGATCGATCCCGGTCCGCTTAACTCCGTCGTAACTCCTCGTTCCTTCCCTGGCGGCTAACGAGAAAATTGCGCGGGTGAACTCTAACGTTCTCCCTTTCTCTGTTCCTCCCGTACCTCCCGTTTTGCTCTCTTGATTTATTAATTACGCTTCCTAATTGCTGACGAGACGCGATCCGATAGAGGCGCGTATCTCTTATCGCGATCTTCGCGCGAAAAAAACGGATCATCACGAGATGGGAGTGGTGTGTGAGGAAAAAATCAGAACATAAATAATACTTCCATTAAAATAATTAAAATATTATATTAATTTTGAGGCTTTTATAAAATATAATTAAAATTTAGAATAAAAGGAAGAAAGATTAGTAAAAAACCAAAAAAATAAAAAGTTTTAAAAATACGGAAATTAATCCAACATAAAAGTTGGAATATTGGAATTTTTCAATTTCAATCTTTTTCAATTTGAATTACATGTTTAACGAGAAAAAGTCACTTTAATTAAAACCTATAGAATCTCTAAATAATATTTCTTTTAGCTGATTGCCGAAGCCTTAAATCTATTGAAGCGACGCGCAACGATATTTCCTTCGAATCATGCGGTGTATCTTTACATCGCAGTTCTGATATCATTTTACGCGCGACACACTTTTCTTATTACTTACTTCTTTCAATCTTCCGTTCCATTTACTCTCTCACAAGAAAACGGGAGAAAGTTACTGCCAATCAGAAGTGAAATTAGAGGCGTCACCGTCCTCCAAGGACTTGCTCGATTTTCCGTTTGCGTTATTTGCGCTCGGTGTGCATTATATCTCGCGCGTATTCCGCGCGCGTTGTTGTGTATCCTCGTATAGTAAATCCCGCTCGTATTACGGGCGTTCATTTTATAGACTTTCGAAGTTCCCGGCGGAAAGAAGAAGGGAGAAAGAGAAGGAGAAGAAGGAAGACATGAGAGTTCGCACACAGTCTCGTTCTTACCTCCCGACTTTCTCTCAACTTTATATAATTTCTCCCTTCATAACACGCAAGAGATCGTAAGCGAGCTAAAATAACTGTCGACGAACGAAATTTATTAGTTGCGAGTGGATAAGTTTTGCGGAGATGATTAATACATTTGTGATTGATTCAAGAAATTTGAGCGCACTTACACGTGATACTCGTTCGCATTATTAAAGAGAAAAAACACGAGTGGGATGTATTCTTAATAAGAAATCTCGAGCGGTTAAGAATAAAATACTTGGAAGCAATATTGATTAAGCGATTAAGCGAAATATCGTATTATAAGAATACTCTATTTTGTCGAACTGTCTTATGTCCTAATCGATCTCGTTCGCTCGTTTCTTTTGTGCGCCGAGGAATCCAATCTTCATGGATATTAAGTTTCGGTCATTACGTAAGACGGCGAAAAAATTGGAGCGCTGCGCAACGTTGTATCTAATTGGCAATAAATAAATGAAGTACCGCCTGTGTGACAGATAGATCGGTAATACCGATTAGTAAGAGCATCGGGGTTGAAGTTGCGCGTTTAGGCAGTAGAGAGAAATTAATTACACATTGCCAATTAATCCGGCCCGGATTTAGAGTTGAATTACGTAAACGCGATTGCGTAACGGCATATAGGTGCGCGAGCGCATCGCGATTGCGATTCGTGGCTACTCATTTTTCCCCATCGATTGCGTTTTTAGATAAAACCGAAACTGCATTCGGTGAATATTTCACCGGCGTAACGCTTTTACGCTTTAACGCTCGAAATTAAGTCTCTTATTGTCGTGAGCCGAATTGCTGTCTAATTGACGTGGAGTTTATTAAATTATCGGCAATCAATTTAACGCAAATAGCATTAAAGCCAAGATTCATCATCACAGCTCCAACTGGATATACAATTACAGACCGAAATCGCGCGCTCACGTCGACTGTGTGCCGAATTGCAATAAACTCTACCCGTTGCATCCCCGCCCCATTGTTCTTTTGGATATCGTTTTACGTTGTAATTAGCGATGCGACTGCGCTCCTAGCTCGCCTGCACGTTTCATTGTTTACTTTGACAGTGGCGATGATTAATGTCTGCCAAACTGTGTGCACGCGTCGCTGAGAAGTCCCGGTAAATGCATTTAATTTAATTTGATATCTCGAGCACCTTCAAAGTGCAGGTCGATGTACGGCATTCAGCCACATCATATATCCGAATGTTATCTTTGCGGAATTAAAAAAATATCTTTATAATCATTTATTAGAAAAAATCTACTACCTTTACTATATAATTTTTTTAATATTGTCATTTGCGTGATGTACTTTACGTATTCAAGTATCTCAAGCTACTTTATAATGTGTGCACTTAATATTGTTATTTAAAAAAAAACAAATTTCATCTCGCCAAAGAACACGTAAATTTTTCTCGCTTGTTCGAAACAGAGCACAGATATATTTTTATTGTCAACCGCAGCGACCGTACAATCCTAGCACATATTGAATTAAATCTTCCTTGATCCGCTCGGAATTGAAAATCAAAATCCCTGGTCGATTGATTTTTTTTTTTTTTTTTTTGTAGTTTGCACCTCGTTGTGAGCATCGGAAACGTATCATTTAGTGTTTCGATTTCTGAACGTTTGTTTGTGCATGCGCATGATTAATGCCGCCGTTCGTCTACGCGTCCCTTGACGCAGCACACGACCAAAGGGTGGAAATCAAGCGTAAATATGTGTCAGAGAATTTCACGACGCGCCAGGCTTGAAATTAATGTATCGAACATATTCGTTATGTATCGCTCGTCGGGATTTAATCACAAAAATCGAGCAAGTTTGGAACACTTACCACCATTAATGCCGTCACCTGTGCGGGTTCGGCCATTAATCGTGGGTAAGCTGAAGTCCGGGTTACGAGCCAGTTAAAGCGCGCGGCAACACTGGCTCGTCTCATCCCACACCGCTGTTGGAAGACCCTCCGAGGCCAAGCTGTGTTCTCGCAATTTGTTGCCAAATTTATTACTCGGCGGGGAGATAAAAAGTAAAGATCGAGAGACGAAAAAAGCTACGCGGAATGACGTATCGTTCTGTGATCTTCTTATTACAACGTCTTCATTTCTTCATTACAAAAGCACGAGTTCGGAAGTTATCTTTCACCACCAAAATGTTAGAACATCTTCGTCAAAATGATGAAACATCTT
This sequence comes from Pseudomyrmex flavicornis, assembly GCA_014825475.1. NCBI lineage: Eukaryota > Metazoa > Arthropoda > Insecta > Hymenoptera > Formicidae > Pseudomyrmex > Pseudomyrmex flavicornis. The sequence continues at coordinate 15,192 of QVNW01000856.1, read as the reverse complement.
TGAGAGACCTTTGTTCTAAACTATAAAGACGCGAAATACGATGAGAAATATGTAGCGGTCTCTTCAAAATTTTAAATTTTAAAAACTATAATCTATTAGCTGTTTCTTTTATCTGTGCGATATACATATTTGTGGCTCGCAGATTTATAACGGATGTAATCATACGACAATAACCAAGATTATGATAGAAATCACCATTTTTTCTCATTTAGCTGTGTTTCATACAATGGCACAAATAAATAAAGCATAAAACGTAAATGTTTTCTTCACATCAGACGACGACGTCACGCATTTATATCACTTTTCTAATAATACGTTTTTAATGGCTTCCACCGGCATGCACTTAATTGCTGCCGTTTATCCACCGCTATTATACGAATACTCTCTAATCCGTTTATTACCGTCGGCTTTACTTTACTCTGTACAAAGTGGCCTTCATCGCGGATGGATTAAAGCGAAACTTTCCTTTTATTAAACGCCGAATTAACGTCATCGTCGTAATTTCAATTCGCTGCACTCGCGTGCGGCGCGCCAGATGGGAGAACTGTGTAATTGGAAGCGCGCGCGCGTTATTGCAATTTGAAATTATTACAACTTACAATTAGCCGATGACCGGGTTGACTTCTCTTTCGTTCATTGTCACTGGTTGTAAATTGCGATCTCTTGAAATATCGCGCACGCATGGCCGTACACATATAAAACTGATAAAAAAGAATACTTATAGTAAATATTGATCAATTTCCAATTAGATTAAATTTTGCCGTCTCATTTTTTTATTTTACTGTCTTTCTTTATTCCTGTTTCTCTGCAAGAAAAGTGAAATTGTAATTAGACTTTTTTCTCTGTGCACTTGTACAGTCAATCTTGATGTTTAGATTGCATCGTAAAGTCGCAATGTTGTATATATTCGCGTCACGCCGGGCACCCTTCGACTAACGAAACATTAAACCGAAACAGCCCCGGGAAAACGCGAGGGCGGTTGTTAACACGGCGCGAAATTATACTCGCATCCCCGCACGCAATATTTCACAACGCGGTCTAAGCGCGTATACACATTGCGCTCCGACAGTGCATACATACACTCTTAGCAGGGCCGAGCAGTCACGTAATTCTAAATGCGCTTAACTTGAAAGCGTTTATCTGTAACCGTATTATTACGGCCGGCACCGTAATTCGTTTCGCTGTTTCTCCAAAGAGGATTTACTCGTCCCGGACTGGAAACGTCGGAGCGGAGTCACGCGTGTCCATCCGAAGTCGGGGCTTTCTCGGTTCCTCCAACTGCAGAAGGTCGCTCCGCCTGAAACTTTCGATGCTAATCGCGACGCGACGTTCAGGAGTCTCTTCCCAGATACATCGACGCGATTACGGCGACAACGGGACGCTTGCTGCGCCGGATTCGATTCTTATCGTTCGCGATATCGTCGTGAGACTCCTTGCTCCCCACGTTTATCCACATTGTCCCCCGCCACGTCGCCGATACTCCTTTCAGTCGAAATCTCACGCCACAAATCACAGGGATTACAAAGCATCGACTGCCGGAGATTGCAGCTTGTTTTTAGATCCTCGGGGACGAGAACTTTGTATCGGCCGGCTGGTATAGAAAAATGAAACGCACTTCATACATTATTCAGATCCTCTTACTACCGTCGCCACCAACTCTCTATCCTCTTCCCTCTATTTCTCTCTCTTTTCCTCAACAGATAATATAGCTGGAGAGGAAGGGTGAGAAGAGCCATGAAAGTGTGCGGCTGGTTTTCACTGATTTGTCCCCCGCGTTTCTCCCAAGCCAGAAATTATTTACGTCGTGGCTCGCAGGCCGATGCTCGAAGTGGCTTCTTCTTCGTCGTCGTCGCCGCGGTGGAAGTTCGATGGCCCGGCAACTTTTACGATAGTCCGCGACGATCGCGCTCGTAAAAAAAATTGAAGTCTGACGACCCTTAGAGTGGATAAAAAAGTTTTCGTACGCGAAAGTTCAGAGCCGGCATCCGTCGCGATATACACATACGTACATATATGTCCGTCTGCGGACAGAGACTGCGGGTAGAGCATCACTTTTATTCGATCGCATCGCTCCTCGGAGAGACAAACTTTACTCTCGCCTACACGTTAAGACTATCGCACAGAAAACTTTTACCGTGATTGTTAGGATCTTTCATGATGGTATCCTGACAGGCGAGAGGGGGTGGACGGAAGCGAGAAAGAGCGAACAGACGCGCATGATGCGCCTTCGAAACGAAATTTTTTTCTCTCTTTTACACGGACATATGTTTCATAAAAAAACACGAATATTCCAGGGATGCAGTATTTTTTTATATGACGCTATGCGCTTTTCGAGTAAAAGTTTGCACAAACTTTTTTGGAGGCATCGTATAAATCTGGAATTGTTAAAGATACGTACAACGCGCGGGAAAAAAATACTGGAATATGCAGTCAGTGCACTTCATCACGTGTGTGTGTCCCATATCGCGTACAACTTTATGCTCCTCTAAAAACCGTATTGATAGTCCGTATTTAGCATCGATGTGGTCACTCGATTTTCAACCCATCATGACACATGCATTTCGTATAAGACATGCAAATCTCAAAATCCGTGTTTTTGTATCAAATACAAACATTCGGATAATAAATACACGTACACACCATCATTTAAACGTGAAAATCGTAAAGAGACAAACGAGAAATATAAATTAACGTGCGATGTGTAATTTGCGAAATGTTCACGGGACAATTAAAAGAACTGCGGCAAATCACAAACACGAAAATGTAATTTCTTAGGAAATCGAAACGTAGTTCTCGTCAATTAGTTCTTCACGTTACAGCTTACTGTAACTTTTCTCACTTTCAATTATAGCATCTCGAATGCAGTAATTGTTGCAGTAATTGTTGCGCATAGATAAAATCTAATTGTTATACACAACTTTAATGAAAACTTAACCAAGTAAAGTTTTAGTTTAATAAATTGTCTTAAAAATTTTGACTGTCAAGAGTAAATACAATTTATTTCACAATTTATAGTTTTAACTATAAAAATCTCTCTTTAAACTAAAGAAATAAAGATGACGTTGAAATCACATCAAGGATATGCAATAAAAAGCTAATTTTAACCAACGCCTTCAAAGTTGCCTTCAACTTTTAAATCAAACATTGTAAACAAGTTTAAGTTATTAATTGTATTTAAGAAAAGTGCTGAAAGGACTCGGTCATAAAAGTATCGCACGGAAGAAACTCCGCGACCTACTCGATAAGAAAACTATCAATTTCTTCAAGCTATCCTCTATCTCCTCTTCTCCGCCTAAGATTGTGCAGTAGAACGCGGTCGTGATCGTCATATCCATCGACGCTCCCCTGTCGCTGAGAGTACAACTCTATTAAACTTTCAAAACTCCACGCGGGTGTCGCGCACAATGGCGCGAAGGAACGCGTCGGCTGTGTCAGCAGGCCGCGAAGAATCGGGTCTCCCTCACACCACACTCCACTTCTAGCCAAACTGTCACATATTTTCCGTATGGGATAAGCTTCAAAAATAGCAAGGAGCTAACCCGTGCCGGCAAAATAGGGAAAAAAAACCCTGAGAACGAGGCCGATCAGAGTGGGAGGGAGTAGATCAGGGGGAGAGGTAGGAAACGGGAACGACAAGCAGGAAGAGAAAAGAGACTCGAAGACAGTTTCGGATACCAAGGAACTCGTCGTATGTGAGCGTTAGACGCGCATATACTTATTGGCGTGGCATCTTGGTGTTGGTACCTCGGCTTTCGGTCGTTATAGCGGAAAGGAAAACGCGCGCGCACTCGTATGCACCGACACAGCCTTGTGAGCGTACAATGAGAGTTCTGCGTCAACCCTCAACGAAGGGTTGCGCCAGTGCAGGGGTTGCGCGATTTTATCTCCGGCATTCTTCTGCCAAAGGGGTCCGCGACAGAGAGATTCTACCTACCTATCTACGTGGCGGCGCGGTTTTTGTATTTTTCTCGAAGCTACGCACGCGCACGCACGTGTGTGTGTATGTGCGCGCACAATGGCGATTCAGCGTCCCACGGCCTTTTAAACAAGCTGAGGAAATCTTGAGACGTACCTCTCGTCCCCGCAAACGTTCTCCCCTTCGCCGATGCGACAACGTTGGCGAGTTAAGACCTAATCCCACCTATCCACCCTATCTTTTTCTTCTCTCTCCCTTTTTTTTTTCATCCTTGCCGCGCCTTCCCGTTCCGTCGTCTATTAACCGCCCTTTTCAATTCTGCCGGCGACATTCTCCTTACCGAGCACAAATATCGCCCGAGCGGATCAACGATTAGATCTCATCTGATTAGTCCTGTAGTAGTACATAGAAGGTTTAAGGGATGTGCGCGCGCGCGTTCGTTTCCATGAGTCCGCGCGTCGAGTCGATGAAGATAACTGGCCAGGTAGCGAGTGTTTATTGTCTGGGAACAGTGCGAACAACGGTAGGAAATATACCGATTTATAAAACTGCGCCTTTAATCGTTTAAACGATTGTACGCGTGTATTCAGAGTGACAAGATCCAACTAGAAAGAAACCCTTTCGTCTTAAACTTTTTCTTACAAGAATTTTTTTTTTATTATCGAGAAATGCAGTTTCAATACAAATGTGAAAAATATGTGAGTAAAATTATAATATATTCGTGACTCTTGAAGAGAACATTTAGTTCATATAATATATTGTTATATGATAATATGAAATGTGGTATCTATACATATATTAAATTCCATCGGGTGTTATTGACACTCTGGCAGATTGGCGCACTGTAACCAGCTGTAACCACTTCGCATTCCATGTCTCTGCGGTACCGAAAAGGTTAATATTACATATGTGTGTATGTGTATGCCGTAATATGATATCTCTCCAAATAGAGAAAATAAATGTACATTTCTGTTTAAATTAGTATGCGCGCAAATATTACTAAATTTAAATTTAAAGAGATATTGTTTTCCGCACAATTATAACTTGACTTGAAAAATACATAAATTAGTAAGAGAGAATTAATAAAATCTTTCGTTCTTTTTTTTTGTAATAAGTTACGCAAACCGCAATTTGAATATTCTTGTTGATAACGCATTTATTTATAGCACATATGTGAAAAACATAAAATTTGATGTTATTTGGGTCAACCGTAAAAGATTAACTTTGACCGCAGATATTCATTCCCGCTAGTAAAATTTCAATGGAAATATATCATACCGCTCTATACAAAATATTCCGAAACCCACCAGTAGTGGTCATTTGTCACTGTTTTTGCGTGTGGTATGCGAACGAAACATAATACTTTCGGTCGTAAACGATAGAGATGCACAATGTTCAATTCGCGACCAAACGATATATCCCAATTTCCCTACTTCCACTGTTGTACATTAACACCAGCGGTGGACTAACTAGATTCGCATATCTCAAAATGCATTGCTTGCATGTGTTGTAATTCGATGTGATTAACAGCGCCATGTGTTGGTAACTGTATGAACAACTCGGTAATATTACCCACCTGGCCGTTTTAACCCTTTCCTCTCTCTCTCTCTCTCTCTCTCTCTCTCTTTCTCTCTCCCTCCCTCTCTTTCTTCCCTTCGCTCTGTCTCTGCCTTTTTAGTATAGATATCGTAGATATTGCCATAGCGTGCATACGAAAATTTAATAATAGTCAGGCTGATTTTCGGAGAGTCCGTGTTTAAGGCTACCCCAGTATTTGCTAGATAATTTGCGCTAGTAGAATGTAGACGAGAAGACCGTACAATTCTAAAGCGTGTTATCCGCAAGTTTTGGCTCAACTTGCGAGTAGGAGATAATTACCGTGCGATTACTGATATTTACAGCTTTCAGATTAGAAAGGGGATAGGAAACGGGAAATAAGCTATTGTGTGTGCAAAATACAAAGTTTGCGAATTAATGGAACAATTTTCTCAATTTGTGTATTAAATAACGCTTCAATTTTCCCCCTTTATCGTTTTTTTTTTCTATAATTAAACGTATCACATTCTATTTTTATATTCGTCAACCAATCTTTAACAAAAATTGTCTATATATTTATTAACCTGCGCGCAATCGATAGATATTTTATATTTACAGATACCTGTATATAAAACTGGTAATCCCACAAAGCAATCAAAATAAATGAAAGCAAAATATTGATGTGAAATAGTTAGATAATAAAACTAGCGACTTTCATCATACTGTATGTTTTTAATAAAAATTTAACTAAATAGAAATTCGTACTAAGTAATAAAATACTTTTGTGCGCATCGTCCATAGGTGATAAATAAACGGCATTGTAAACGCACCTACGCAATGTGCGTACAGATGTCATTATCGTTCAGCGAGACGCATATCCCGCTAAATGCGCCTAAGCGGATTAGTCCACTTGTGAATTTCGATGAAAGACCGATACACGTCTCGTAGTAGGACAATACTTGCCTGCGATATTCCCGATATTTTTGCAGGTGCTCTTTGCGGCAAGGTAAACACCAGCACGGTTCTTAAGAGTACTTAGATCTCGCTTCTCTCCCAAGTTCCTTCACGTCCTACGGAACGCTTCGCGAGCCGATGTAGATCCTGTTTAACTTTCTTAAGTCTGAAATTATTGTGGAGGATTTTGTAACTATCTACGGCGGGAATTTCTCTCTCGGCTTTAGAACTCTTTCAAATATTTTTTAACTTTTCATCTTGCTCGAGAGACGCGGTAGATATAACCGATGTAAAAAAAAAGTGTTCGTCGAGCTGAAGGAAAATTGCATTGGAGTCATGTTGCCGCTGAAAATGGCGATTTTGTGCCAAGATTTACGTCTTAGCGTATGACGTAAACACATATTAAATCCAAACGTATTTATATTAGCTTAACAACGTTCTCGCTTTATTGACTAACTAGTTTATAAAGTTACATAGAGATAATTAAATGAAGAGTTTAGAATTTCGCAATGCGCAACGACAATCCCTTGTTAGCGTTCACCACACGTGCGACAACATAATACAAATAAATTTGCGAATTGAACATCTCGTATGGAAAAAAAGCATCGCCGTACGAATAACAATAAAGTTAATTTATATTCCGCAATAATATTTTTAACATTCAGCACGGCACTTTCAAGTATGTACCGCGCAGTGTGCTCGTTTTACAAAATTTCTTCAACAAAATGTCGATCCTGTCACAGTATATAATCGACGACAATTAGCTCGATAGTAGAAAAAAAAATGTCGGAAAGGAGGGTAATAAAAGCAAGCGACAGCTGGTGGAACCAGCTGAGTCGGTTAAAAACGTTCGCGCGCTTGCACGCGTCCGGAATTTGGAAATATGACGGTAATCAGAGCGGTATTTTTGCGAATCAATGAAAAATCGAAAGAGCAATGATCGCTTCTGGTGACCGCCGTTCTGTCGCACATTATTACCGAGAATGCATGAACGTAGAAGTGCTGGCGTAACTGGCCGATTGGCTCCACGTGTTCTCGAGTACCTCATTTGAACTCGTCGACTTACATATGTGTGCAATCGCACGTACGTGCGAAGCTTAGATATGCCTGAACCTTAGAATCGAATGACTCCATAGAACGTACTCTATATATGAGATTTCTCGAGAAGTCTGACTACTGTGCTACTTTCGGAAATATCGTTTTCTAGAAGAACTCGTTGATCATATCAACTTTCGATTTTTATTGATTCATGTAATGCGTAAGCAGTAAATTTAAAAAAATATTTAAATTTTACTTATATAAAAAACTTTATACACGTTCAAATACTTTATATCAGAAAAATACACGTACTATTCCTATTTAAAATTCCTCTCTCAAATATCTGTTCTTTTCTCCTCCGTTTTTTTGTGGCGCACAATAATAACTTTCTTTCCAATCCCTCTATCGGCTTTGTCCTCTTTCTGTTCTTTGTTCGATTTTAATTAAAAAAGATATACGCGTTATATGTGTCTCTTAAGATCTCTTTGTTGCTTCTCTCATATTCCTCCTCTCTATCGCTCTTTCTTTTCTAAGCCTACATCACCTTCTAGTAAACATGCCGTAAGGCAATTACAGCAAGTAATTGCGCAATCGGCGCATTATCTGGATATCGCTAGACAAACATATTTATTTGCCACGAGTGTGTCGTGTTATCAGGCGTGTATGCACTTCGCGGAAATTCTGTTAGTACTTACGTGAGTAATCTTTTTCTCTCGCCTTTTTAATTCTGTTTTTTTTTTAACATATGATATCGGAAATGAAATTATCTTCTCGGCAAGGACAACGACGACGACGACGGTGGAGCGGTGGATGTTGCTTACATAAACTGCACGCCGCGCCGCCGACATGCATCACCCGCCTGGCGTATCCTCGCGCGGCGGCGTCCACGAGTTGGAGTTTCGCCATTTAATATACTCTCCCGCGATAAATTTCGTCGTCTAGCAAAAAGTCCGCGGCGAATATATATCCTCGCGCATTAAGTAACGCGAGAGTCGCAGTGAGAAGAAGCCGAGCGAGATGATAAGCGGACGGAGGCGTTTATCAGCGAGTCCGCTTAACAGATGGACAACACGTTTTCGCACGCTCGTATTTTCGTCAGTTGTCCGCTGAGAATATACCTACTTTCGTCCTAATCGCCGCCTATCTGGCGGGAAAGACCCGTCGAGCAATTAAACACGTTTATTAATAGCTTACGTCCGACAATTTGCTGCTTACTGTAAATACCATAATGAGCAATGTATCTCCGAGGTTCTAATTAACTAAATAAACCGTTTCATATGAGAGATTGTGACTTGAGAGTAGTACAAAATCTAAAACAAGGTGGTTTTTTGAGGTTTCTACTAAAATCTGTCATATCGTAGACTACTGTGAGAGAAATATGCACTATGCGCTAGAAGTTAAAATAAATAAATTTGCGAATTAAACATCACGGGTTTCAAAACAAAAACATCGCACAATAGACTTCAATGTATTTGAAACCAATGTAAACTTAAAATACGCGCGAACTTTACGCATCCGTTAAGATACTAGTTGTCGCGTATTTGGTAACAATCGATTATCCATCTATATGACACTATCGATTACCATCCATCATTCTATTGCGTATGTTATCACGAGCTGTTACGATGTTTCCGCTGAGTGCGTTGCTAACTCACTTTTTCATCCAATACGTGCGTGTAATACGCATTTTATTTCGCGTTTCTACGCTTTCCCCGATATTTTTTTTATTTTTTTATTTTTTTTTGTGTAGGTTGACATTGATACTTACTGTCGATCGCGTCATTTATGTATGATTATTGTTCCATAAACTTGCCAGTCTATTCAAGTAATATGAATTGTTGTAGATCATACGTCAATGGGCTTTTATCGCCATTTATGAGGTAAACCTGCTAGAATAATTTAAAATTTATACAATGTTCCATTTACAAACTGCACGCTGTTTTTTTTTTTCGAAAAATTTTTCCGTTTGATTGTCCACTCTCGTTGACATAATATAAACATGAATAATAAGTATTAATTAAGCCCGAATTTTTTTCACGTTGATTTTACCCCTCAGTTGTCGGAATAAAAATAATTGCTCATCATACAAAATTCTCTTTTCATAGTTTATTATTCTTCCACTTATAAGCTTTTTAAATATTTCTAAATTGTTATCTTTAATTTCTCGAGACAAAACGCAAAACGCTTCTTTTTGTGAAAACTAGATTTTCGAACGTAATCGAAGTTTCTTGTTGTTGCTTCAATGTCGTATCACTAATATTATTTATAGCTCAGCGCTCTTATTATTTATGACTATTTTCCGACTAGCCCGCTTGTTTTGGGTATTTTCGCGAAAATAATGAACGATCCCGATGAATACCGACGCTGCCGCGGATTTGCCGTCGTAGATTTTCATTAGAGCGATCGTTACAACGCGCGAATACATCGCGATCTATATACTTTTGATAAAATCCTTGCCACGGCAGAGATCACACACAGCGCGTTTGTACTCATTACGTTCCGCGAGCAGTTCTTTACGGCGGCCATAACCGCCGTCGTGACTTCTACGTTTTAGTAGTGCAAATGCGTTGTTTATCAAATGTTTATATATCCCGATGTCGGAACAAGCGATCAAACGAAACTGCCGTTTCCTACGCGTTGATGTTTTCTGCGGCGACGCGTTGGCACATTGCTGGCGTTCTCAGGATCACGTTCTAAAAAGTAAGTCTTATTACATGTCAATAGTAGATATGTTATACGATGAAACATGTTCACTTTGCCACGAGAGAAAAGGCTCGGAACGTTAATCCATTCGCGACCAAACGCTGTTTCCAATGTCTGTGAATAAGCGACGTTGATTGCATTTTGTTAGATTGTCGACGAAAAATTTTGTCGACTGCAAATGCTCGCGTTTCGCATATTCCCCAGTGTGTGATCTACTATCGAAAGTGTCAAATATATCTGCGGGCGATCATTTCGATACGTCAATCTGTTTGATTGTGATTCTGCATCATTTGCAAGCGATCGATACCGATCACTATCTGTCGAATGATATTTGTTGCGATATCGACGCGCGTTACATTTTATATTATTCGAATGTAATAAAAAGGTGTTGTGTGAGCGCATAAAAAAATTGTAAAATCGAGAACCATCAAGGAATCAACATTGTTGCGAGAGAACTGATTGGTTTGTAAGAGAACTTTTCATCTTCTTGCAAGTACGTGTGAAAAATTTCATTTCAATATGTTTTTCTATTACAATATCATAAACTTGACAAATATTATTATGCAAATGGGTTTTTGTATTTTCATAGTAGAGAATATTTAATGAAGATGTACCGAGCAAACAATTGAGAATCGTTGATCTACCATCCATTACTGACTGTTGCATTGTTGTATTCGCATTCACGCGTACATATAGGAATTGATTTATCCATTTCGGTTACCGTAACATATTCAAGTACGCACGTAATCACGTTTATTTGCGCGATACGGCTACAACGCAAAACCGCTAAACGCCGAGGCGTACGTGACGTACGACTGTGTATGGTATATTAATCTCTTTAACAACGAACATATGCATGTACATTATGGAACAACATAATGTTCACAAATTTAATAGACTTCCATCGAGAGAAATGCTTGTTTTTTAATCGTTTATTTCGTGAAAAGAAAATTGATCTCTTTTAAGAGAGTCTTACCATCTACATGAATTCCAATATTCAATTTAAATGCGACACAATCGTTAAACAGAATGCATTATTTATGCTTTATTGCGCGCATCTATTTTTTTAGTTAATTTTTTTATTTTTGTTCCAATATAATCTTTTTAACAGCGTGATGTAAGAACGCGTAAAGATTGTTAAGAAATAATTAAAATCTTAATTGGAAAATGAAAGAGAGCTTAAAGATTTTAATCTCTCAAGTATTAATCTTTATCAATTATAACTGTTCTATTCTATTTTGATATTCACAGATAGTTTAATAATTTGCATAAACACATAAATTGTTTTACATCACGTGTTTATTTTATTCATGTTTTGACGAGTGACATTTAATATTTTGAATATGATTTTGTTCATGCACCTGTTTATTCGAGCCTACATTTCACCGATGTTTATCTTATTTTTACACACTCCTTTTTCTTTGTTACACCTCCCGTCAATCAACATCCGTTAAAAATGACGCACCAAGTCTAAATTTAGCTGAACGCAACTTCCCTGCGTCTTACCTTTTTCAATCTTGTCAAAATATACCTATGCTTTTATGTGACAGCGAGTTCGCTCCTGTCTCTTTCGGCGATTACCACCGCAAACCACAGTAGCACATTGTCTCGCCTCTTACGTTTTACGGCTGGGTACATTTGTTATCTACCCGAAGTTTGTATTTCGACGGTTTACGAGAGCTCGACACGAAGTAGTTTGTGTAAACGACACCCACACGTGCCGATCGTTCCGTTGTTAGCTTTTTTCTCGTCGTAATATAGTCTCTTGTGTTTATTTACACCAGAGTACATACGTAAGAAGAGATAATTATCTCTTTCGATGTTTGCAATGATAATAACGTCAAAATCATCTGATTTTCTTATCAACTCGTACATTCGCGACGTAAAAAACTTGACTTTAAACGCGCGTGAAGTATTGTTTCTCATTCGCGAAATAAAAGATTTATTACTGACATTTGCTGTTTGTTGTAAACTTGTGGTATCATGTCAATATATGTACATATGTATGTATATGTATCTCGGAAGCGCGCAGGCGGGTGATCTTGCTACGCGTTGTCTTCCCCCGAGAAATTTAGCGATCCATGTGTTGCGAGTCGTTGCTCCGGAAGTGATGGCAGACTAGAAAGACGAATGGCTATGTACGCGTCTCTACATAAGGTATCTCGGGATTTTTTAAATTACATTGGATGCTATAAAAACGTCTTTCCTTCCGGTATTGCGCCCGATTGAAGTATTGCTCCATTGGATGTAACACGGTGGCGCGCTTACATGTCCGGCGGATGCCGCTGCTACCGCCGGATATCGCTGACTTTTGACTATGGGAAGAAACGTAAAATGAACTATAATGTGCGGTAATAAAGTCCAGCCGACTTGGTTTACGTCAGCTTCAACTTGCACGTGTCATAAAAGCGCGTCAATTCTCACGCTCGAAGAGAGTGGCTTCGTTGACGACTTATTCTCGTGTAATAAGCGCGCGCTTAGATCTTTGTTAACCAGGAGCGAGAAAGAAAGTAAACACATTTATAAATATATACATTAATATATACATTAATATACTCATCAAAATATATTCTCATTCAAAATATTTAGCTTTAATTGTTTTTGTAAAATAAAGCTTTGCAAAATTGTGATTTTCTTCGATCCATCATTTTATAATTCAAATGTGTGTGAACGAAGGACACGTACACACTCCCGCCGTTTCTCGAGAAATCGTTTGATCATTCCGGGGGACGCGTAATCGTAGAGTGGCGCGTAGAACGCGCGCGGCACTCGCATTTCTTTGCGATCGCACGTTTCCCGCGACGTGAGCACGAAAGCCCGGCATGCCGCCGTTTGCCGAGCGCATCGCCGCGCGGAAACGGCCGCTGCATCGCGAAAGTGCATTACACCGCGCGTCTAGAATACGCGATATCTTCTCATACAGTACGGTTGCACGTGGGCATATACAGCCGGCCAATGCATACGTGTGTACACGTGCACATGCCGCGCACGCAGCAACTACGCGGGGCAAATTCGTGCCGTAAGTAAACCACGCTTCGGTACACGGTCGGGGTCATAATCGTTACGGCAACTCGCAACAGGATCTGCCGGAATTTGCCGTTTCGCGTGCGTTTAACACGGCACACACGCGGAAATATAAGTGAGAGTATAATCTTGCCTGGAAGAGTGCATTTTACGTAAATACACGCGCGCGTATGAGCTAAGAATTTCGCTAAAGTGTGAAAAACACGTCGGAATGGCAGAAAGAATAACGCATCGAAGACTTTCACCTTCTTTACTAACAGAACAGATTTTAATCTCACACACTTCTGGGATGCAAAAAGGGAAAATTTTTATTCTATCGCGATATTTTTATTCGTTTTTACGATACTTTTTTCCGTCCGATAGCATCAGCGATCGATGGCAGTTTTTTTTTTAATGCCGCAGTGGATGCAAAATATTCTTGTTTCCGTCATGTCTCAATTTTTTTATAAAAATTGGCTTTGAAAGATATTGCTAAAAATATCAAGTTTATAGCAGAACATTGCAGTAGCAGTGCCGATAATGTCATAACAATATTTCGATATTGTAACTTTGTGAACAAATGAGTTAATCACTGAGTGAACACATTATCGTCGTTACAACAGATCGTCTATCACAACAGAACAAGAGAGAAGTATATACATTGTATGTTGTGCGAACGCAAAATGCGAGTAATAAAATTTCGTTACAGCTCATCATGTCATGGACTAAAACTGTCGAAATGAAATTAATATCTGACGCAATAAGCGGAGCGTATATGTACGATCTATATTTCAAAGTAATGTGAAGCGAATTGTAATCGGGTCGCGTTCGTTATGTCTCACATCGACCGTCGGAGCCGCTATTCGTTGATATTGAAATAAACCTCTCCGTATCGCGTAAACGATTTTTTAATATCCTGTGCGTCGACATGTGCGCGATTCCCGTTTCGCCGGCAATCGATTTTGCTGACGCGCCGAATGGATTTTAAAATTGTTTATCAAAGCCGCGCGCGGCCGAATGCACAAACGCTGTGCAGAAATTAATATCCATGATTCCGAAAAGCGAAGTTACCGACTTCCGGTCTATCCTGTTATATATATGTACATATAATCAATATGAAATATTATTTGTTAATACTATTAGTTAATACTAAAGAGAAAAAGAGAGTACGTATGTATTTAGCAAGTTTAAAAACTTAAATACAGTACTAAACAACACGTTGATTATACTAAGCTCTGTTTTCGAATGGCGTCTCTTTATTAGACGCAAAAAAGTACATAGTAAGATTGCGTCAGAGAATCCACGCAGACCGATTCTTTAGAGAGGGTAGGCAATTAGGTTTTTAATCGTGGCGGGAAAAGAGAAGATCGGTAGTTCGAGAGGGATCTCTGTATTGATTCGAACGAATGGTGAACATGTGTGAATACGCGATCGTGTGTACGTATAAGTAACCGGTCATACGCGCGTACTTGTTTATGTAGCGTCGACGCAGGGGATGCCCGACGCACATACACGCACGCGAGAGCACAGCTGGTTAAAGCTGCGACGAAAGCGAAAGAGTACATGAAAGAAACGTTAATTACCGCATTACTGACTAGCCAGCCGTAAAATGTAGCAGGGCTCACAGCACCGTTCTAAACACGCGCTGCAAGGCGGAGGCAAAACGCGGAATCCTCGCGTCTACGAGGGTGCGACGAAATAATACGTTCGTCCTGCTCAATGAGGAATTAAGCGTAAACGAATTACGGTCGGGCGGCCGCAATGTCGTCGTCGGTGGAGAGTGCACGGGGAAAATTGTCTCGTTGTTTGCGTTAGGTCCGACATTTCCGGTTAAATTGTTCCTGGCGTTTGATGTTGATCCTTTTTCAACGTACAATATGTACATAGTGTACCTGGACGTTCGTAGCTTGTAACTGAATATTGAAATAGAGTTTTGAGCAGGAATAAGATTTGTCTATGCAAACATCATAATATCGCATATCGATACATATATCGCATATCGATATATATCGCATATCGATATATATCGCATATCGATATAT
>QVNW01000855.1:0-73396 GCA_014825475.1 Pseudomyrmex flavicornis | reverse complement strand
GTTGCGTGGCAGCGCGGATGGCGCAAATCAATTAATGCAAGTATCTCGGCAGATTCGTGTCAATCCCGTTCGAGACACAATAACAAGAGATAGATCGCGCAATGGGTAAACACATCGATGCACTCGCACAACTCTAAATCATTACTCCTCTAATTGGACGCAGTTATGCAAGAGAGAGCTAGGTTTCTCCAAATACGCTGCTCATCGATTATAGCCACTTTGCGGGAAATGAACGTTACTTGTTCAGCAAACAAAAACCAACATCTATACAATATAAGTCCATAAAACTAAATATATACGTATCAATTGTATTGCAAAAAATTCCGTTTTTCTAAAATTCATAAACTTTTATTCAGAAAATATTTCGTATGATTGCATAAAATATGACAAAGCTTGGAAATTCGTTATATATGTATATATACATATCCTTAAAAATAATATTATTTGCACATTTGCTCGCGCAATATCTCAACTCTAATACGATAATGTCACCGCGAGAACAACTCTTTGCAAAAAAATATTAGCGCGATGCGACCGGATAATTTTAAATGTACGCTGGAGTTTGATTGCTCGGGGAATGTCTAATTCCCAGTCGGTAGTGGCGCGTTTAAATAGTTCAGAACACACCCCATATAGCTCAGCAATCGGCGTCTCCAGCCGATAAATCCCTATATTGGTTTTTACATTTTACTGATACAATAACACGTGAGCGCGGCGAAATGCGTGGGAAATCAATTAAAGGAATCGCACGGAACATTTCGACGGGAAACAATAGACTCGTGTTTATGAGTCGCAGTCGTCCATTTCATGATGGCCGCTCTCGTGTTAATCCATCCTATTGTCACACCGCTTATTGTGATTTTTTTAAGCCCGCGTGCTGTAATCTGTACTATTTTTATGACAGAAACACGACGAGCATGTTTGCGTAGATATAGAGTTAAAACGAGGCACATTGTCGCGAAAATAAAGTTTGATTTACAACACACACACACACACACATATGTATGCATTTCGCGCGGCGCGGATGCATTTTCGTCGATTGTACGCGCTCTTCAAGCCAATTAACAATTTAACATTTTGACAGCAGTGTGTCAGTGTTTCAATGCCTTTAATAATATATCAGTATCATTTATACATCGCAGATATATATTTTTACTAAATATTAAGTATGAAACAGAAATATCAAACACACAATACTTTAAAACTTTGTGTGTATCATAAATAAATTAACTTATTTTAAAACGTAAATATACATTTGTGATAATTATCGAATCAATACATCTTTATGATATTCCATTTGAATCGATTATGTGTAATATAATTTTACGTTTAATTTAATGACACCAATTTACACCGCGTGGCAACTTGCTTTCGATCTCGTGCTACAACGCACATACTTGCGCAATATTTCGTGAAGCTTGCAGACAGTTGATAAAATTTGTACAGCTTTTATCGATTACTAGTAAATCGAAGTCGCATGCACAGATGCGCAAAACGAGTGACAAGGGTAAGCGAGATAATGCATCTACATCAGTGTGCTACTGCGAGTGATTTAGTGGTGGTTACCCGAGTTTTTCTCCCTCTCTCCCTCCTTCTTTGACAATGAGTCACTGTTTCTCTTCCATCAAATACAATAGCTACTCCATAAGTGCATCTACGCGCCAGTGATCGGCGAGTCCGATACAATGAGTTATGATTAACAAGTGCTCTCAACTGCATTCCTTTTAGCTTATAAAGTTGTATATTTTTCGTCGTGATTTGGAATCACAAAATAAATTTTGAAATATTTACAGCATTTGCACGCACACGTATTACATTTTTCTTCAGCGGGTTCAGATGCAACTTATTTTTATAATCAAAGATCGCGCAACGACAGAAAGAAGCAATATTCGCCTTGTTCATCGCCAACTGGAGAAGATAACGACCTATGAAGCTCACCGAGACATTCTGCCTCTCGTTGGGTATGTGGGTCGCGAAATGCAGCAGTCGCTAAATATATATCAGAGAAGAACACGCGCACGCGCGTGTATGTGCGTGACGAAGACGGAGTCGCGAGCATTTCTCTCTTCTTGAAGATTCATTTACCTTTCAAGCAAAGAGAGTCTATGTCAAAGCTTGGACTCTCTTATTTCCTCTTTCAATCTCTTACTCGCATGTGTGCGTGCGTGCGTGCGCGCATGTGTGTGTAAAGTATTTCTATGCATAGTTTATCGTACTCCCTTTTATCTGTACATATGCGAATTTCCTACAATTCTTCTCGATATTGAACTTCATTTATCGCTTTTAAACAAACTTTGAATTCCAAATTTCTGTTATTAAGTAACGTGGAAATTGAGCAAGCTTTCCAAAAGCTTATTCAGCAAATTTGAACGTTCAGTTATTTGATTTCGAGAGAGAGAAGAAACGTTTAAATATTTTTGATTAAAGACAAGTTAATTCCGGTCGTTTGTGTGATATCCTGTATATATCTCCTCTTTTTTATTTCGATATTTTTTCTATCCGACAATCAAACAAGCATCTTCTCGAAACTACTTTCAGCACAAAAAGATCGATTCGTTCAATCTGTCACATCAGGATCTTTAGTCCCGACGACGGCGCAACCGGTATTCCTAATATTTATATGCGTCTTAAAGAAAATCTTGTGCGAAGATATCGAAATCGAGATCTGCATTTCTACGATATATGTTTACTTCGTCGAAACTCCCTATCGATAGTATGTAGTTAATATTATATATCCGTATAATATTTTTTTTCTCCTCCTTTAAAAAACCGTCTATTTGTTTTCAAAAAATCACTTTTCGAGAATGTAGACACGCAACCATCTCAATCGTTTTTATATATTTATCAATTTATCATTCTACAATTGTTTTTATTTTTGGCATATATATATATATATATATATATATAATTATATATACATATATATTGTATTATTATGTATATATATAGATATTATGTATATATATAGATAATAAACCAGAATTTGTAGTGCGACAAAAACTTTTTTGTCGCGTTTCTAATAAATGTCCATAGTTCGAAAAATTGTACTACTACAGTTTATAATCTACAACTATGTGGTTACAAATTCTGATGTTACACAGATAAACAGCAAGATGTTTCGTAAAGACAACATCTTGGAAATGATATTTCGAAGGAACGACATTTCTCTTCGGCTAATGAAATAATTCTCCAAGAGAATATTTCAAGCGGTGTATATTATTCTATGAAAAAAAAAAACAAAAAATCAAAGTGTATGATGTTCTAGGTTTCCATTCTATTTCTATTTTTAATCTGCTTACGATTGTTACATTCAGAATCGCAAGACGATGAAAATTCGAGAGAATCGGTACATCTATATGCCGATACGCGTACGCGTGATTTGCGTACACGTCTGCTATGTATTTTTGTTTCGGTATTTTAACCTTTGATGGCGCAGTGTGTAATTTATCATGGGTGCATAGCGTTAGTTGCCTTTGTTATGTGAGGTACAATATAGTTTTCGTGATTATAGTATAATTCATGACTGATAGCGCGATTGTCATTATGCGATAAAATAAGTCAATAGATCAAACATTTGATAAACTACACGGCCATGAATTGCGAGCGTTGTAGGTAAATCAGTAATTATACAAACTATTATCGTTTTTTCGCGTGTAATCTCCCCGTTAACTCGATATGTACATACATTTGACAGAGTTTTCTTGCTGGCGGAAACTCGCGTCCCAGCGAGGGAATTACGAATTCCCAACTGGTTAATGGGAAGGTAATGAAATAAAACGAGGAAGGAGAAAGGCGCGCGCGGAGAAGCAGGAAAAATACGACGGAGAAGGTCATAATCATCGAGCACGCGTGGATCAGAGGCAGATGGCAACCACGGCTGTGCAAGACAATATTCTTTCTACGAATGTGAGACAATAATTGAGAATCGCGGAAAATATTCTTCATACACAATAAATTCCAATAATATACTATATATTCTAAATTGCGATACAATTACGCGGATAACGTGAATTTTTTGCACTGTCGTTGGAAATTGTCCATAAAAATCAGTTATGCGCATTTTGTGCGTTAAAAGGCGAGGATTAATTTTTTTTATCTATACACATGTAGATTAAATATTAAATTTCCATACGATATGCACTTTGAAATTCACTGAGACGCGTTCACACTGCTTAAAATACGCCCTGAGATAATCTCGAAAGAATGATTTTAACGATCGAGCTCTTCTCACTTGGACGTTCACGAAATACCACGACTGCAGGTAAACAAATATTCCACATATATATTATTTCTTATAAAAAAAGACTGCACAGAAATCTCCATTCAAATAAAGTTTTTAAGAGCAATGAAACTGCGTTGCGGTTATTTGTCCGTTTTACCAAAACTTCAATAGTTGACGTTCAGGGTGACATGCATGTAAGTCCGATTCCAAATTTGTCTTTGATGTATTAGTTTGCATTATCTTTTATATGTATACATATATCTATAGATACATATACATCGCATTCTTGAAATAGAGGAAAACAAAATTCTTAAATTGCTTGTAAAATAAACAGTAATTCAGATAATAGCGAAATGCTGATTATGTAACGTAGACTGATCAATGTGTAATAATGTTTTACAACGTAAAATCGTATGTGTGACGTTGTCACACAATAGTCACACAACTAGTAAGGTTGTTGACCTCCGTTATGTCATAAAAGCAAACATTTTAATCCAAACACACTTTGTTGTAAATAAACAAATAAATCTTATAAAATTTTAGACAAATTGTATTACAATAATGTAAAATGTAAACGTACTATTAAACGTAAAAAATTGATACCGATTGTTATTTTTAATAACGCATGTTTCATATAAATAAAAGTCACACAATGTACCAAAATTTTTATTGTATAGCGGAAGAGATATGATATAAGACATACAAAACTCGTCTCGAGCTGTTAATACGTATCAAACAATGTAATGGAATACTTGAATATATATGCAAATGTTAAGTAAGACCTAACAACATTTATCGATCAAATCAATCTCTCTCTCTCTCCTCTCTGTTCTTTCTTGATAATTTTATGTCGAGTTCAGACTAAAAAATTGAATATTCCAAAATCTTTTTCCTCGGCAACCTTTTTGCAACGCAGAGAAATCTTCTCTCTGAACGACTTGAAACAAGCAACAGTCGGTTCATTGGCCAAGCCACTTGTCGCCTTGAAAGCAATCGCCTCGTGCTCGCATTCCGCGTGCAACGCAAGAAAGAGAGAAAAGGAGAAAGAGAGAAAAAGAGAAAGAAAGAGAGAGAGAGAGAGAGAGAGAGAGAGAGAAGAGAGAGAAGTTGTCTCGTCGGCTGATAATTTAATAACTTGACCATAATTTACAGCCCGCCAATCTCCCTCTCCCTCTCTCTCTCTCTCTCTCTCTCTCTCTCTCTCTCTCCTTCTTTCCTTAATCAATTTATCGCGCGTACAGACAAGACGCTTCGTGTGCGACTTTGCGGTAAGTGCACGACACTCTAACTGATGATTTATTTTCATTGTCTATATACATATAAAAAAAGAAAGTAGCAGAGAGAAACCAAAATCTTTTTCCAGTTTTAACTAAAAGTATGTTTTTTGTTCTTTTGACAAAAAGTACAATAAATTAAAAAAATGTTTAGAGAAAAGTGTTGCAAAATTTTCGTGCAAACTTAAAAATCAATTTAATTTTATGATAAATAAATCTCATATAAAACACATTATTTATATAGAGATCGATACTTTATTTTAAATAAAATTGAAGAAAATTTACGCGAATTATAGAATCGCTGTTTTGTTGCATTAGCTGTGTCGAGTATGCGCTTCGATTGCACACGCGGCGCACAGACGCACATACGCGAAGCCGCAATAGCGTTAGGTAGAGGGAAAACTTTCACTCACACACACGAATAACAAACGTAAACAAGATGCGGCTGTGCATGCAACGCGGCTTGGCTGTGATTTGTCTAATTGTTTACAACCACGACAGCAAAAAAAAGTAAGACATTCTCAAGGGTTTCGGAAGCCGCACATGTCAATCATGAGTCAGAAAGTCGTTTTAAAGCAAATTATTTATTGAAATCTTGCAGCGTCTCGATATTTCACTAATAACATACGACTAAGTATCGTAATATTGTCGTGGTTATATAATAATCACTGAATCAGTGGCCACAAATGGCTTATACACTCTAGTTATAAAAGTTTTTGAATTTTTTTTGTTTGTTCGCAATATTGAAATTCTGTCGACATAGATTTCGTGTTAATATGAAATGCCTCTCTGATTTCATTTGAAGTAAATTCTCGTCCATAATACGTAAATAAATACGATTTAATGAACAAGTTTCTGATAACTTTGTATCGTAAATCGCAGAAACGGGCGACCAGTTGTACAGTCAATTACAGCGCGATAAGCACGTGAAAGAAGAATTAAGATAAGAAATTTTTGTGACTCCGCCAGCTTCTGCTACTCAACAACTGTGCAATCGAGTTTGTTTGCACTTTGGCTGTTTTTAGAAGCGCAATCGCATTGCACCGAATCGCGAATCTTATCGTTAATGTAACAGATTTTAAAGTAAAGTAAGTATGTTATAATCTTCCTTCAAAACCGCTTTATGATACGTGCCACATATTTTATTTTTAGATAATAGCAATATAAGCAAAGAAATGTTTGTCAATAAAAATAAAACATAACGAGTTAATCGGCTTTTTGATACAAAAAATTAACACATACCTCGATTGTTTTGTATATACATAATATGTAAGAGATATCTTATTATCTGATGCAATATTTTCCGGATAACTTTGAACAATTTTCGAACATTTTATTTCGTGTAATATACATATATATACAGTTGGGTAAAAAAATGTTAAAATATAAAACTTTGTTTAATCTCTTTCAGGTATTGTTAATACATTACGCACAAATCTTATTTATACCTACTTATTTTCTGATCTAAATCGATATTATATATATTTTATAAGCAATTTATACTGCATTATTTGCTTATTATATATAAGTACCACTATCAGAATAATAAAATATAAATTAAATTATTTTTTGGTGAAACTTTCTAATGAATTTTCGTTTTATTTATAGCGACAAAAGATCATTTCTTGCGGCGGAAAAAGATAAAAGCGATTTCGCGCAAACGCTTTGGTACGCGGTCGACGCCGTAAGCGGGTAACGAGCAGGAAATGAAAAACCGGGTTTTCCCGCGGCCGTTGTATTAATAGACTTCTCCTCCTTCTTCCCTTTCTTCTGCGCATCGCACAGTTACGGGACCCCGCGATGGCTCATACAAGACGAGGGGCCCTGTCGTAACGACGCGGATGTAACTATGGCCGCATGTCGGACGTAACGGCACTGTCGACCACGTGCGCCGGATATTTCCGTGAGGTCGCCACGTTCGAAATAACCTCGACGACGAAGAATTTATCGAGGATACCTACTACGCGAGACATCGCGGTTATGTGTATTCCGCGCGATATACATAACTATAATCCCGATTATGTTTGACGCTCGCATAAAATGCAGTATTTTTTCCATGCCTGCTGTACATTTCGACATATTGTAATATTTCCACGAGTCGCGACTGAAAATGTATATTTTAATTTAACGCGAGCGCGCACACACGCACGCACACAAGTTTAATATTTAGTTAATTACTGTTCATTTATATTTTTGTCTTGATATAAAACCACAAATGCATCATCAAAATGCTATACGTCTCACAAGATAGAGGAGCTGCGCGCCGCATGAGTCTGTCTCAGATGTTTGTTCAGATGTGAGCCGTGCATAATTCCTCTCGCAATGATATAGCGCACTTATTAATACAGCCACGCGCGTCGCATATTTTCGAGGCGCGGTCGGAATAATTCCAGTGACGAGAATTTATCGGGGATTCTACTAGAAGGGAAGAAGAGAGAGAGAAACCAATGTCGCTGGTATTTACAGTACTGGGTGATTGCGGCGACAGAGTCGGAGAAACGGCTTTGAGACTGGCGCGAAGAGAAAAGGGATGAGGTAAAATGTGCGAGACGCAAAAGAGAAGGACAGAAATATTCCGAGAGCCTGGATCGATGCCTCTCTCTCTCTCTCTCTCTCTCTCTCTCTCTCTCTCTCTCTCTCTCTCTCTCTCTCTCTCTCTCTCTGTCTGTCTTTTGTATCCCGTTTCGTTTATCGTATACCTTTACGTTTTCTTATTCAATAAAATTCGAGATTTGTACATCATAATAATCATAATAATCAAGATATTGTTTTGCATATTTTAGCAATTCCTATTTATTTCTTGCGAGAAGAGAAATTGTTCACTAATAGACATTTTATATACATATCTAAAACTGTTGTTTTATGTAACTTGTTGTTTTGGAGATCTGGTTGTCGTAAAACAAAAGATATAAATTTTATTTTATATTATTTGCTTAATTTTCAAGTTAATTATAGTCATATTAAATAAGAAGATCGATATTTCGTCAAAAATGTCTGTAATGTTATCGCGTTTGTCGTTGATCCAAATTCTTCGTCCAAGACATTAAGTTTTCAAAATTACACAAAACGTGTTTTTATTTAATTTCAATCTCCACTGTCTTAATTATGAAATTTCAATTCTTGTGCGAAAAAAGGTAAGGCATTCCGTTCATGAAAACTCAAGTGACACACTTGCCAACGCATGCATTCGGGTCACAACGCGTCGCATAAATATCTTATCTTTTGCACATTTATACATATATAATCGACGACGCGTAGATTATAATTGCTGACAACAACTATTAAATTGTGAATATAAATATAGTTGCGTTAAGAGTTTTATGCAGGTCTCCACTTGCAAAATCATCGCGGGATCAAAAATTTATCACAATGTTTATTCAAACAATTATCGCCATACTTAAAAACAAAAAACAATTTTCTTTGCGTTTAACTCGTATTCTCGAGAACAAAAACTTAATATAAAAAATATCTTATATTATAGATCATTTTAGCAAATTGATATTTTACTGTTTAGAAGAGATCACGTTCTATAAACGCAACGGGATATAAACATTTCGACATTTTCGCCTCTCTTGCGGAAAGACTCGTGGGAAATTTTTTCCGGGATTTCTCGGCGGGGCACGCGATACAGCAATTGTCGTCGATGAAACGTGGCAAAAATAACAAAGAAGAACGCCGTGCGGAAAAGCGAAGCAAAGGATACGAAAAATATATGTACATACGTGCGATGCAATGTGTACTTGCGCGAGATGCACGTAGATAGGTAGGTCGTTGAAAAGCAGGTGGATAGAATACCGAGGTGGAGGAGATCGCCGCTTCTCGCACATCAACGAGAGATAGAAGGAGAAAAAGAAAGAGACGATGCTTAAACCGGATGATTTGTATAATACTCCAAGGACTGGGGAAGTTCTTAACGGGACTATCCTCTATGCGCAGTCTTGACGTCACTAAAATGCAAAGTACGTCTCGTGACAAATTCCGCTGCTTGGCTAATTCAATAAATAGCTAAAGTCGTCTCTCGCTTTAAACTTTTCTTTCGTAAAATATAACAAAAATGCAATAGATAGTCATCAAATGTATGAGAACAAAAAAATAGACTGTACTTGTTTCAAAAAATATAATACGAGTGGTCAGAATGTGTGATGTTATACACACATACACGCACCGAGCATTCTTTTCTTAATCTTTTGAAGTAAACATGAGATCGTTTTAATGGTTTTTAATTAGGTACGCAAAAAAGTAGAACTTATAAGATTAGGAACAATAATAGACTCGAGTCGGTTGTGAGTTAATTAAGAAAACATGTCGAGTCAATATTTGACGTGTATCAAAATTCTCTCAAACATCTCGATGTTAATTGTTGCCACTTTTATAGCCATTTTTTTGCGATGGTAATTGGTTTTTTTGCAGTTTGTTTCGCGTAGCTCAAGCTGCTGTCAAATGTATATTTTTGAAGAAAGTTACATGTGTGAAATAAATAAAATTCAAAAGTACACGTTTGTTGTAACATAATATATAATAGTCCTGGTATAACATAATATATAATAGTCCTGGTATAACATAATATATATATAATAGTGTCTAGTAAAACATAATATGTAATAATAATCTTTCTAATAATCTTTCTAATAATCTTTCTCTCTCTCTCTCTCTCTCTCATTCTGAACAGATTACAGATATGTGTAATCGTGTAATTAAGACAAAATAAAAAAATGTTATATCAAATATAATAAAGAAACGAACAAAATAAAAAAACTTTTATAACGTGTAATCGCGGATTGCGTATCTAATTTTAGTCGCTAATTGTACAACGAAAAAGCAGCCGGTCAGAGAGTCGCGATTACAATGACGCAATCATCAATTGAGCAAGTAGTTATAACGCAGTTGCTAAACACAAAGAGAATACGTAGCAAGAAAAATAATAACATTACAATGACAAAGACACTGATGTAACAATTTATGTCGATTGTGTGTATATGTGTAAGGAAATTATAATCAAGAATAGCTAAAGATTATTTGCACATCAGAAAATAATATAGAAATAACAATGATTATTCTTAATTTGTTAACTTTTTTCTCTTCCTCCTTTACGCGCAGCATAATTACGGATAGTAATAATTTATCATACATCTACATAACGACAATCTCTACTTGTAATGTATTGCGTAGAAATATCTTCATCACTCCGGAAATTTCCGTTGTTAAAAATTCAATTCAGATCTATCGCGCGCATTATTATCTGTTAATTAACTCCTACTTAACTACTCTGGTTCTGAATTTATTGCTCTTATGCACTTTAACAAGAAATTAATATTAAATTTAGGGATACTACCGTAATGGCAAATCAGAACTCTCTAATTTCACATTAATCTTTTATCACACAATAAGTCAAAGCAGTAAATTTGGGAACCAGAGTGAATAATCAGCAATTAAGTACTTGTTTAATTACGCAATAAATCGTATATTTAGTTCTATAAAAGAAAAAGAAGCACCTGAACAATAAAGACTAAAAAGTAGAAAACTATATTAATAACACATACACAAACACTAGTGATATACTCCTCACTGAAAATAGAAATAATTTTGCCTCTTTTTCCTTTCTCAAAAAAACTGAAATACAATGTAATTACGCATCTATCAATATACCGATTACTTTTTGACTCATCCTGCAATTTGTTTATTACAATGTAACAACTACAACAAAATGTTGGAGTTTATAACAAGCCAACTTGTGACTTCTCACGATCCTCAAACCTCGAATACAAAGTGAAGCGACAACAACATATTTGTTATTAGAGATGCATTTCGTGTGATTTATTCAAGTCGGTCGTTCACACCTCTTTTCATCTTGGTAACAATAAACGATAACGATCACATGTTGTCATCAACAATTTCCGAAATGTTTATTTGCAGGTGCAAATCATCATGCGGAAATTAGAATGTGATTTTTACCAGATAAAATCCGAATGAACATTTTCTTGTTCTTCTTGAAAAACTTCGAGACTACCGAATTTAGGTCGGGTTTAGCTCGACTAAATTGGTGTGTCTTGTTACTTCTACACTCGATCCGCGATAAGATTAGTATATAATCTTTCCAAAAGACTTCTGTCACAAATCGTGATAATCTAAAAATCGCAATAGTACTAGAAGAAGAAAAAACAGGTTTTTATTCACAAACTAATTTTGATTTGTCAATAATAAATTTCGTCATTGTTATTCGAACAAGGTTATTACTCTTCCATAAAAACATCATTTATCTAAATTAAGTCGATAAAAGAAATCTATTTTTATTTTGTACGATGGATCTATATTTGAAACGAAGGTTATACTTGATGCTATTATCAAATGAAGAAATGATCGATAGCTGAAAAGCCTCTGTTAAATGAGAGTTTATAAAAAAAAGCTATGTCGGAAAGTAAAATTATAAATAAACTGCTCTGTATATAGAAAGTTAAAACATAACAATTTTGTTCAAACTTATCTAAATTATGCCGCGGAAGATGTGTACAAAAGAGCTTGTATAGTTTTCTATAAAAAGTAATCCTAGTTATAGAAGTTCACAATTACAAAATTTTGCATGTACTTGCATTTAGAAAATCATACATTGATAAAGATCAATAAGTCATTTTCAAGATAATCAAAGCAGAAGCTTGTGTGTGTTCGCCGACCTTAACCAACAGAATTTTAGTTCGGTGACGGAAGTTGCAATACAGGGTACAGCATTGAATACAACCCTAGGATCGGTGAAAGAGAAAGGGAAAAAATGCTAAAAATGCTCGATCCAGCAGCACGTGTCTGTTTCTACGTATGTTTTCTATATAGCAGTCTGCGATACGGCTGTTACAAGATCAAATAACGTTAAATAACGTCAATCGGAATTTAAAAAAAATTTTCAAGTGTTAATGCCGTCAAATATACTTCTGATGAGAATAAAAACATCAAGATATCGAAAATGTCTCACACACAAAATGTATTATTACCTACAATTTTAACAATAGTTACGGTACTTTAACTTCTCAAGTGACTTGTACTTGTTATTGTAAAGAGAAATGTTTACATTAGAATGTGTGTGTGTATTTCAATATATAAAAATATTAAATGATAAAATAATGTATTTTCTTTCAGAACTTGATCTTATCTGAAAGTTATCGAAAGAATGCACATCATCGTCATTCGTGTTTTCTAAAAGAAAATGCTATCACATAGTGCGAGGTTCTATTGCGCGAGAATTAGTCTTTACTTCCTGAGAAGACCTACTTTTAACGAGAAGCTTCCTTCTGTCGATGACTTGTTCTTTTCTGCGTCTTTGCTGCGACTAATCTCGCCGATAACTCGGTCACGAAGTATGCCATTTAAAGCTTGCCATCGTCCACCCCACTCTTTCGCGCTCCGGCAATTTATCAACTCCGAAAGTTGTACTCGCACCGTGCGCTCATTCGGCCGGAACGCGCTACGACAAGGAAAGTTTTTTCTTTTTTGTCCTTTTTTTCCGGTGATATTTACTTTCTTTATCGCGGCAGCGGGTAATCAGCGAAGCTTGATGAGATTGCAAATCTCTTATCTGTTACTTCATCTTACGCTTATCAAGTTCGCGCAGTAGAACTCGGATGAATGTAAGATCAATTCGTTCTAATATAAAGAATTTCTCAAACCTATTTCAAAATGTTCTTGGTTCTGTTAAACATCAAGTATTATGTACGAAAAAGACAAATTAAATTTCAATTAAAGCTTAAGCGTTAAAATTTTCGCAAATTTTTGTATGTATGTACGTGTAATAGATTCTTAAAAGCTACTCTCTGTCTACACATTACAAACTTTGTTAAACACTCATTTTGGTTCCACAAACACAAAGACTATACACACACAGAAGAGATGAAAAATTTTTGAAGTCAGCTATAACAGCTATGATACAATGTAAAGACAAATTGAGTTTATTTGAACAGAAAAATGATGTACAATTTTGCGAAATTCGCAGTAATTATTAAGATATTAATTAATGTGAGGGAGTAGAAAATGATCGAATCGATTTTGCAAACTTATATGTGACTTTTCCATTCAATCTACACTTCAGCTGTGTTAAAAAGTTTTAGATACTCTGTATATATTTATTTATATTTTGTTATAAATATTTATATTTTGTTATAAATTCAGGAATATTTTCAGTTCTTAGCAGCCATAAATACGAAGCGTTTCTAGGTAAGGCTATAAGCGGGTGTTTTCGTTCTTCTGCCTTTTTCCTTTGCATCGTCATCTACCGTGTGTCTCTTCGACGATACGATCCTTGCTCCATGTCTCGCGTTTAGGAAACGTTCACATTGCGCGCGCGCGCGCTTGAAAGAGAATGATAAAGAATAAAACTGCGCGTGTGTACGCAAATGACGACAACGGAGACGTGTATATACGTGATTGTAACTTTCACCGCTTGCAACGCTTGAAACGCTGGATCATCCTCGGTTAATGCTTGTTAAAAAGCCTCGAAATATATATATTCTCAAAGTTGGTCCGTACGTGAAAATCGCAAATATTTCATTTTACGATGCTGAACGATTTGATATTCAAACAATTGTATATACACACACACACACACAATAAACAAAACGTCACATTGTGTGGATATATGTACTTAAATATTAAATGCAACCGATTGCTCCGTTATTAATTGTTCAGCGTCAAATAAAGTGATAATCTGCGCGATAAAGAGAATTTTGTGCACATATATATAATAAATCGTGCGAGTGACCGGTACAGTGGATTTTCTCCGCTGTTAATGGTCTCATCGGGTATGTTTATTGACAACGATTATTATTATGCGGATATTATGCGTGATCTTTATTGCAAGCATACCTATGCGAGTATGCCTATTATTGCGAAAACGTATCTATAAATAGACAAGACCGCGCGATGCACGCGCAATTAACATTAGCGGCGCGATAACGTCAGCTGATTTATACATCGGTGGATGCGCAGAACAGCGGAACACAAGCGTATCAAATGGCCTTACTGTGTATTGTGTTGTACGTCAATGAAACATCAGCTTTCGAATAAATATCACAACATGTGCATATACACATATACATATACAGATAGATAGATATATATATATATATATATATGTAGAGAAAGAGATATAATATGGTACATGAAATTAATTCGTATATTGCATATAAAATTAATTCGGAAAATAAACATAAAAGAAATATAAGAAGATATAAAAACAACTCTATATGCAAAAGCATTATCGTAAAATATGCACAAAAATAAACTGTTCTATTTTTTATAAACTTATTTCAATATGCATAGTCAGTACCAGTTCTGGTGCAAATATTTTCTTTAAAAAAAAACAAGTCCTTTGAAAAAAATAGCAAACATTTCGATTCTAAATTAAGTCTTTTCGAATGCGCAACACAAACTATAAAATTTATGAGTAAAATTTAAAAGATAAAAATAAAATTTATAGATAGGATTTAAAAAATGTCTCTTTTACTTTCTTCAGTATTTATTGTAACATACTATACTTAGGCAAAAACAAGTCATTCATTTTCTAACATCTAGTCAGTTGTGAATATAACCAAAGACGGTCGGAGTCCGCGTTAGAAATCTATTGGTGAAAGTGTTAGACCTGCACAACAAGCGCGGCAGGCGGCTTCTCGTGGTGCAGGTATAACGACCGTTAGAATATCCAACAAGTAAAACGATGCATTTTATGTTCTTACGTCGCAGTGTCAATGAAAGAACAAAATGCTAGCCGGAAGGAATTTTCAGAATGCGCCGCACATTTTTTTCTCTCTTCGTTATTTTCTTTTCGAGACATTCAAAAATACAAAAGAATATCCACAAGCACGTTCAACTTTCTAAAAGCTATTGTAATTATGGCAAAAGTGAGTAGATTTACCTCGTCACGAATTGCATTTTTATAGTCGTCGCAAAGAAAGAAACGTAAAACTTTATATGAAGAAATGTAAACTCTATATATACAAAAATTTGACAACGTTGTTTTTCAAACGTTGATGCAATTGATCAAAAATAAAAGTAAAGTCGATACGTTATCAGAGTTAAGTAAATCAACAATCTGTGATTACATCTTATAAACGCGTTTTAATGATAGTTATCTAGAAACTGTTGTGAGCAAATTGTGAGCAAACAAACGCGTTGTTTTCTTCAAACATGCATTGAAAAAGCGTTATTTTATTAACTAAATACTGTAATTTTTTTCTTCTTTAGGGATCGTCTCTTATCTTGCATATTATAAAATTCTATTGCATATATGCATTGCGCTGTAAACAATGTCTGCGTTCTTTTCTTAAATTCTGATTAGAAATACTAAATTTCAAAATTGCAATATAGTATTTCTCAAATTATTCTGCCGACATTTCTTGTAGAAATAGAAAGATTATTATGCGTAAACTGATGTACAATTAAACAATTAAAAATTTATGTCAATGTGTGTGTCTCTCTGCGTGATTAGCATGCCACCTATGAAGAAATTACTTATGTGCAACTAATAACAGGCATATATCTGAAAGAGTTTCAACAATGATTCTTATTGCTATACATACGCGATGGGACGTGATTGTCATTTGTGTAACAAGCTTTGTCAAGGATTTTTGCGAGAACCATTGAGAGAAAATAAAATAATGTGGATCGTAATCAATACGTCTGCGCTTATTTGTTGTGCACAACAGTTAATATCTCATTACAAACGTTCAACAAGTTGCAATGTCTGAGACGGGTATCTGCGCTTGCGGATTATGATATGTTCCGCGCTGATGTATACATACATAATATTCAATTACAACCAAGAACTCTTGACATTGTCATTCTAATTAGCTTCGCGAAATTGATTACGCTGTATGTATTAATAAGTTTCAAAATACAAAAAGCGAGTTTATGCTCACCGCTGTCGCGGACTTTCTTATCTGAGAAACTGGATAAGAGAGTGACTTACACCTCAGTATTAGCAGTTTTGTTTGTATTGATAACATGAATGACACGGTATGAGAATTAAAATTTAATAATTGACTTCTTCGTAAAATATATATAATAGATACGTACATAAATGCACAAACTAATATATATATTATATGAATATTATTTTAAAAATCTATTTCTTATTAGAAATTTCTTTAAAAAATTGTTTTAAGAATATCGATTATTCAGAAAAGAGATTGAATGAAGTTGTCACCATGATTATCTCTTGATTATTGAGATACGAGGAAGACTAAAAAACGAAAAATAGCTCAACAAACTTAATAGCGTTGCATAGCGTAGGAACCCTGCGGCTACGATAATGAGAAAAGAAACACGACGCTTTTTCTCCTGTGCAACTTCTTGCAAATGGCCTTTTTTCTTTCGTTCCCCTCCCAATCATTCTTCACACTGTCTGCTACTATATATGCACAAAAATTATATAACTGTTTTTACCCGTCTTTTGAAGCAATCTTATTGTATGTACACACGCATAGAACGTCAAATAAAAAAAACTGTAACGTTTCAAAAGAACTTTTCGAAAAAGTACAAGGTATAGCAATTTCTAAACAAGAAATAAAATATTTCTCTATTTTACTTTATATTTATCAACATTTTTAGAATAACAATTGTAAAACCAAAACTTCAAAGTAAAAAACTATGTATCTTAATTGTAAAATTACATAGTACGCATGTAAAAATCTAAAAATAATCGCAATGCGTAAACTATACACTCAGCAATTCGGTTTGAAAAAAAAGCTTGTGTAAAACGCAGCTGAAAAAGCAGACTTTGTTTCTTCGCGAGTATAATCTTAGATTCTTCTGCGCGTGTTGAAAGAAAATAAAAAGTTTACACACACACACACACACAAAAGATTTACACTCAAAATTTCACTTTAATTATGTCGAGCAAAAATGAAACAGCAGAACGAGCGACATGTCATCGCGTATGTAACGATCGAGACAGAGAACCTGTCATTTGTACCGTGTACGTCTAATTCCCGCAAAAAACTCCGTTCCGATTATCCCTCCTTAATTTTGTTCAATTACCTTATGGCCTCGCAATTTGCCGCGAATGTGCGAATCGATATTATTAGTGTATACGCGACTGTGCACGACAGTTCGGACAGCAGTAACTAGAGAAAGTCCCCGTAGAAGTTCCCGTCCTCCTGGCGCCCTATCCGTTGCACTATAATGAGAATACGAGGGCGGCGCCAGCACGCTTTCCGTTCTTTTCCGCGTCGTTCTCGTCGTGTCGTCTCGCACACGCTCGACATATTTCACACGCAATGAAACTGTCTCGACAAACAGAAGCGCGAAAACTCGTTAACCGAGTAAGATGATGCGCTCGTCGCGGCCGCGAAAAGAATTCAATTTCATCGATCGTAATCAAGGGATTATAATATGCGTAAAATAAAAAAACGACGCACGCGCGATCTCTTTTTATATACATAATTTCGTGTAGTATACACACATAATTCTCAATATATACAGTGTGTATAAAAACACATGTTTAATATGTATATTATATATGAATTACTTATGCTTTTATCAACTTCTTTGATGTAAAAACTTGATAGTAAAATTTTCGACGCAAAATCTGCGTTGTGCAAATATATTACCTATATAAAACTACGGTGTTTCTTTTGACAGTATAACAACGGAGATTTAATCGGATACATACATTGTACGTTGCGAAAACTCTGTCATTTTCACATCGAGCAAGAGTCGTTTCGGATTAATCATCCTTATTTAAAACAAAACGATTCTTGTGCGTGGTGGTGAATTTCACAGTCGAGATTCTTATTGACAGGCGCACGTCATACAAAACGACTTTTTTTTATGAATTCGGAAATATAAAACTCGTGAACTCGAGATACGAATATTTTGAGCAGGAAGGTATGCAAATAGCAAAATTATTATTGTTCAACCAGCTGCGCGGTCGTTAATTATGTTTACATTGAATATAAGTCAATGTGCGTACACGAGAACCTTCATGTTATTTTTTGAAATTCGAAGACAGCCGTGACGATGTTACGTGAGTATTATTCCAAGTGTCGCCTAATGTTTTGTGCATGTTGTTGCGTGTATCTCGTCATTTAACACAACGAAAACCGGCGTACAAATTGTACATACTTCTTTGTGAGTTGCGGGACACTCTGTGTGTATATATATATATATAAATTTAAAAAATAGCTACGTGCGAGTTGGATCGTCAGACTGCGTTTGCGAGTTGCACACGTACGAGAAATGCACGTGTAAACCGAACATCATCGGATATCGGAGTATTGTGTATATATTGCCTTTCATTCCTTATTTTGCATTTGACAGAATTGTACCAAGGACTGTGGTTGCAAATCCACTGACATAACGTAATGTTGTGCATTGCATCGATCCAAGGCTTCTGACTCTATTAAAAATCGTTTTTAATGGGACAAACGTAAGTACTTAAATGCGAATTAAATAATCTAGAAACACGACTTAAAAACTGTTTGCTTTATAAAGATATAAGAATAATCTAAAAAACAGAACATTTAGGCCTCATTACATATACAAATATAAATTGTAAAATCTAGTTGTTTAACGACGTGTCCCAATTGTAGCTTGTTCAACTTGTATACAATAGAGTCTTATTATTGATAGACTAATTAATGACTTTCGTGTAATGATAAATTTACTTTTTTAATTGATAAATGTGCCAACAATACATGCAATGCGCTGATAAAAAAGAATATCAATATTTTTAGATAGAATGACTTTAACAGACGTATGCAAAACAAGAAGTGACAACTTTTGGTGTCGCATTCTTGGTTTATAGTTAAATATGAAACCTCAGTTCAAAATTTTGTAAACGGTAAACAATATACATTTCGTAAACAAGAATAATATGAATGGTTATATATTTATGCTAAATGTGGTGTGAATATATCTCATCCCTTGTTTAAAGTAGCAAACATGTTTTTTATTTTGCGCAAGATGCAGTTCTCTCTCTCTCTCTCTCTCTTTCTCTTTCTCATACACACACAGCGTTTTTTTGCATATTTTAAATACAAAGTAGTACAAGTTTAAATATGTATCCAGCTTTTGATTGAAAAATATGCAAAAGCAAACTTGAAATCATTGCAATAGATCGCCGGTTACTGAGTTAAGCATGTTACTTGGTAATAAATATAACTTATTAACATTTTAAGACTGCGGTGTGTTCGCAAAAATCGAACTATCGGTTACTAGGCACGTTAATAATACGACATAAAAAACAAAATAAATATTGCGGTAATATACTAATGAGTTTTAATATTATAACAGAGCATATTACTATAGAACATATTGCTGAGCTTAAAATAAAATACTATAGTAATGTTTAAATAAGAAAAAGTTTAAGAGTTCTTGAAACTTGTGAGTTATAATCCTTCGATTTAGATTCTACGAAAGTACCTCTATCATCACACATACACGAACATTTGCGCTTTAAACTCCTAAGCATCAAGGTTCATATTCCTTGAAAGAAACAAAGGTCGTACTCACCTCGATAAAATTCCCTTGAGCAGAGGATTCCTGTCGTCATAATATCCAGCCGGGCCGTTCGAAGACATCTTCAAGTAATCCAAACAACGGGCACGTGGCACTGGTCACTAACACTACGACACTGCATCACTGGCATCAGTTAGCGATGTAATTTGCGACACCAAGTTTGCACCACGTTCACCCACCAAACGATATATATGTACACACACACACACACAAGTAGCAGTGTCGATAGTCGCGACGACAATCTTTACACAACGGTTGTTACGCGCGCGACGAACGCATCGCTTTCCGTCGACAACGCAGGCGACAACAACGGTAACGAGAACGAGAGCGACGATAAAATATAGTAACGCGACACTCGCGCATATCGCGCGCGCGATTTATTCACGTATATGAAGAATCACAGTGATGTGAAAACTCGAAATTCGAAAAAATGCGTATGAGACAAGAATTATAGATTTTCACTTCACGCGAACATTCTTAACATGGTTCTTAAAATGGTTTTTTTCTCTCTTTTTCACTTACTCTCCTTCCCTTTCACTATCTCTCCTCTTTCGATCCGCTTCGATATGTTATCGCTCTTCTTCGCCTCCTGTCAAATCGCTTTCTTGTATTTTCTTTTTCTTCTTATCAATACCTCGTTATAACTCACAATAAACTTGGCCGTCTTTTTATGTTTGTTTTTCTCCTCTTACGCGTCGATATATATTTCGTTCTTTCTACAGTCTCTTAATTGTAAGACCAAGGGCAAATCTGGCGAATTATACTCTTTCTCCGAGTTATTGTCGTTCGATTATTGTACTCTTCTGTCTCTCGACGCGCGAAGAGAATATTCGTTGAACTACAACTCGCGCGAATAAATGACCATTGTTTATGCAAACACTTTGGTATTTCGTTACTTCACTTTAATGTCATTCAATCGTAAACTGTCATGCAATGAAATTCGTTACAAGACTACGCCGTCGAGGAACGAACATATCCACTTGTTACTTAAACAATCGTCACAAGACGAAGAAAGGACACGCGCGATAATACACGTATATATGTACGTACAATTCGATATACAATAACAATTTAACCGGATTCCGCGGATTGTCTTCGACGCACACATACACACAGCGCGATGATGTTCGCCACCGGTTGACTTGATCGAGCGCGCAACACGCCTGCGCTAGCACAATGTCTCTCTTCCCCGTCCGACACCGCTTCCTTGTCCGACAGCGCGATTTTGTCAGATGTGACGTCGCGACGACGACGTCACTTCGTCGGTTCGCGTAGAAGCACTGCTAGCCTATTTGTATTCGTCGTTCTTCGCTTACCTGCGAACAAAAATTAGTGTCGTTCAAGCACAGAATTCTCTTTCTCTTTTCGTGGATTGTACACACGCGCGCTCCATCTGGCCGCCAGCCTGCGACTGACCGCATCGACACGTGCAACCGTCGCTACCAAACATGGCCGCCTGTCAATCCCCACCATTCAACGTAGCAGCAGAAGACATCGGCGAGAGATCGCGTTTTGACTCGCGAAAGATTCTCTCGCAATTTCCGACAGATTTATGCGCGTCCCGCTCGTTATCAGAAGACTGAACGACGTCAGTCCTTACGTCCATCGATTCTACCCGTCCGAGCGCAAAAATCTGTCACGATTCATTGCCGTCGAAATCGCGCGCGATTTGCTCGAGTCACTCAAGTGAAAGTACACTCTGAATGCAGCCAAACATCGTGCGATTTTCTATCTCTGTTTTTCTTTCTCTCTCTCTTCCTCTCTTATTAATACATATAATTGACATCTCTTGGATTTTTTATCTTTCTTTCTTCCACGTTGGTTTCTTCTCTTTCGCTCGTATTCATCGCGAAGTTCGCGCGCGAAGGCTAACTTTGCCGCAAACTAATGGAATATTCCCGCTGGATCGTCTCGCGAGAAAGTAGACTTATTTAGCGGAATTAGTTTTTTACTGATTTATATATATATATATATATATATATAATATATATATATACACGAATCTAGTTGTTGCATTTATTACATCTAATTTGCACCATAAAAACGTGCGTTATGTTGTGCATTCGCTATCATACGAATGTAAATCAAGACCTTGAGTACCGTTTTTTTATGTACTATGTTATTCGGAATATAGGCGTGTATTATATAGTGTTATTATAACACAATGTTCATAAATTTTACGTATTAAATCTCGTCAGCTTGTCTTCGAAACAAGTGAAATAGATCTATCGTACAAGAGGCTCAATATTATATAATAATTTTCGAAACCAATACGATTAATAAATATACAAGTAAGTTTACCATTTTAAAAGTTGTTAACAACGCTAGTGACCTTGTCAAAATAAAATTTATAGCGTTTTTTGTTACGTTAGTTGAAATATATATTTTTCATAAACTGATCGTAAGAAAATGGAAAAATGTTTTGATAATTCTGGGAATTTACAGGGGAAAAGAAACGTTTGTTTTCATTTAGAACAATGTTATACGATGTGTTACGAGGTAACTAAGTTTGTTTTTTGTAGGTGCGAATTGCGCGATATTAAACAAATAACAAAAAGACGTAAGGTTGCCAGAAGTCCCTTCTATTACAACACTCCGTGCGTATCATAAACCGTAATTATTCCTTTCTCTCACAGCGTCTGCCAACTTCTTGTCTCCGTGCACTTTCACCGCGCATGTCTTCTTTTCGCTCACACTCGAGTCTGTTACCATTCTCGCGAAAATACCCAAAGAATTCTGCGATTGTGTCAGTCACCGCTGCTTAGCACCGAGATTTATTGTTAATTATTCATGTTACACTAAAATTTTTTTTAAACTGCATTTTCATGCGAGTATACGTATTCATGTTAATATTATTATGTATAGATTTGAACAATTTGAATCGAATCCTGGTAATTAGGTCGTCTCTCTCTCTCTCTCTCTCTCTTTCCCCTCTTTTAAATTTATATTTTATAAACACTGATAAACACTATTATATGTAACAACTATCAAGATGATTCACTCTTCTCGGAGTAACGTATCTTTATTCGATATATTAATATTGAGCTTTAACTTCTATCCGTAATTTCTTTTAAAGAGAAGATGAATACATGCTGTCTTTTAACAGCAAAAGAACATAAACACGCCGGTTCCAATTCGCGATCTGTAAATTCTAACAACCAACTTTCGGGTAGCCAATAAGTATAAACTATAAAATGATTCGCGTAAATTGGCTTTCTCAAAGGCGGGGCGTGTGCAATTTAAGTACGGCTGAAAAGAAGAGAAGATCTCTGAAAATGAGCACATGAAAGATTCTCGAACCTTTGTCGAAAGTTAAAGTCGTATAATGATCTCGCGCGCACAAGTGAGCGCGGCAGGAAAACACGCGCAGCTGAACACAGAACGCGAGCGAGATCCTTTTACGAACCGGTTGATTCGCACTGTTCTTACTAAAGTCGAAAGTATCCGGCGTTGCAAGGGCAAATGACCTACTCGTCAAGTCGCGCTGATATTTTCGCCATTTGTTGAGCTACAAATCGATCGGCGCGCGCGTTTTGCTTTGCTCCGCACTATTGCTCGGTGTTCACAAACAAACGCGATTCCGTGCAACGCTAATGGATTACGTACGCGGCTCAAGTGCGCAGATTGCCAATTAAATCCTTCTTCTCTCTTTAAAAAAAAAATAGAAAGTAAGAAGAATAGTTTAATTTTAAATTTAGAAGAGAAAATACTCGCCTTTTGTTATTTTTTTTCTAAATTTTTTAGTTTTGCAGGTCTGTAATAGCTTTATACACAAAAATAAATAGTTTAAAGAGTTTTTTTTATTTTGTTCTTTTAAACAAAATATTAATTTTATATGTATATTTGTGCACGCGGTTTTATATGAAAGCATTGCTATCACTGGTGCAGTAATTATCAGCCGAACAAAACTTTATAAATTTTAAGAGAAATATACATGTGAATGTTTTTGTGTGAGTGATTGCGTTTGAAAATTTCTGTTCCGTACATCATAGACCTTTACTTGTTGCGCAAATGAAAACTAAGCAAAAGTAGAATAAAAGAAAGAGACGTTAAATGTACGCAGAAAAATTATTAAGTACTTCTCTTTTTTTCTCTTTCTTTCTCTCGTTTTCTTTTTTGCTCAAAGAGAATCACAGAATCTGCGCCTTATGGAATGTAAGACGATGAGATTTCAACTTGTTAGCATAAACACAACCTGTTCATCTAACTAATTTTTCTTTTGTGTGTAATTGTGTCGAAGATATTGAATTATTAACGTACAAACTGTTACTAAATTTAAATTTAATATTGTATTGTCAGATTTTAATTAATTTCACATAATACGTTTTTTTTAGTATTTCTTTTTTTTCAAAAAATATGCTACGATTATTTTTTAAATTGCTTCTGAATTTGCTTAGACAAGATACAATGCATCGCAAATGAAATTGTTCGGTTGGAAAAGATTAATCTCTGGAGAACACTGAAACTCTCGGAGGAGATGAATTATCCACTTTGAAATACAGAAAGATTTAACATCGACTTGACGTTGTCTATCTTAAACTTGTCCACTCTTGTTTTTCCTTGTTTTTCACTGTACACGCTCTTTCTCTTCGATTCTTATCCGAGATGTTCTCATCACCGACGCTTTTCATATGACACGTATGTTTTTGCATCCAAATTTTCTCCGCTTTTTTCTTTCGAAGATAAACTATGAACCGTTGGTTTGAAGTATTCGGCCGATAATCGATCGTCTGTTAATTCTTTCCGAGAAGTGCTATGCGACGAGCTATCGTTACAGCAAACGGGATTTCCGAAGTTTCTCGCGTGTCGCAAGTGAAACGTACCTTCGTCTCGCATTGACGAACATGCGGGCCGTGCACTGTTTTGCTTCGAACAAGCGAGACTGCGAGAATAAAAGCAAGGATGCGCTATTACGAAAAAAAGATGTCTGTATATATGAACAAGATATGAGAAGCACGCGCGCTTGAAATGTTTAATAAGTCGTTTATATTTTTCCGTTTATATTTTATTCCTCATATTTTGTCACATGACAAAATATTAGGAACGACTTATACTTTTTCTAAAACATATTTTCTGCATAGATACTATGTATATAAGTAACTGTTACTATACGTAAAGTAACTATTATACCAAAAGTAATATCCAATATTTAAAATCTTTTTAAATGTAATTTCAATTTCAACTTGCAAAAAAATAATCGTACATTCTTGCTACAGCGATGACATATATCTCCGAAGACGACATGCGTATTCTCGAAGAAAACGATACTCGATAATTCTTAAGTTGCGTCGGAAACGCCGTCTAGAAAGTAACGCTCCACATCGGTCGACCTTGTTCCTAGGATCTATGTACGAGACGATCGGCCTCGTCTTTGAGTAGCGTATCCGCAACTATCGGCCACTTTCAAGTCTCCGAGGTAACAGCGACTACCAGTATTTGCAGCTGTCAGCTGTCGACGAGAGAACGCCGCGAAGCGTATCCCGGCGACACGAGCAAAAAAACATGAATTGTGTCGCGAAGATCGAAGTCGAGTGCAATTTCCGCCGTCTGTAGTACGCGAAAATAACCTCTTCGTCCATTCGCCACAGTAGAAATATGGCTGTCGTATGACTTTCTTTTAAGCTTTCTTTTCTGTTCAAATTTTATAAAAATGGTCAGTAAGCCCGCTTTATGTAACTTTTACCGCATATGTTAAAACTCTGTGCAAACAAAATATATGTCTATTCCAAAATAGCTGCAAAACAGCTAACAATAACGTTAACGAAATTGTCGTTGTTACAAAGTTACAAAGTAAGAGAAACGGATGCTGTACAAAAATCAATGCTGTACGTAAAACTTACTCCTACAAGATTAGCAATAACGGACTCAAAAAAATTAAAATACAATATTATATTTGGAAAGAGAAACGGCCATTTATATTTTCAATTTCAAATAAAATGAGATAAAAGAGAGAGAGAGAGAGAGAGAGAGAGAGAAAGAGAGAAAGAGAAAAATAGTTACAGTCTGGAAGTGGATTTTTTAGTTGCCATTACAAGCAGACAAAAATGCATCAATGAACGCACTCAAAACAAATTTACATCCATTAGAGCGAAGAGAAACAACGTTTATCTATGCCGAAGTAGAAATAGCTGTAATCTGCGATAAGCACGCGCCAGAGAGGGAGCTTTACTATTGACACAGATAAACATAGAAGCCATCTTGGCGTGCTAATGGCACTGAAATTCAAATTCATGGAAATTATACCGGTTTTGAGGATTGCGTGTGCTATATAAGCATATGTGTGTGTGTGTGTATGCACGCGCGAAACGTACACGTACCGTTTTTTAATCATTGAAGTCTCGTCTTCTCGATCACTCCGTCAATCGACTTATAATTCAGATGGGAAACAATGATGCGGAACAGGTAGATCCTCTTTGCACGTGTACACAATTTAGAATTTTTACACGTAGGTATATATACACACACTCACACACATACACACACACATATTCTTTCTTTCGCGGCCGAACGTTTATATATGCGCGCAAAAGCGTAAAACCAGCACGGCACGTGTACAGTTTGGAATCAGACTGACCGTGCCATGGGGGTCGCAAAGCCACAGGTGTCATCTGCGTTCCCTCTTTCTCTCTTTTGCTCTCCACCTACGTCATGGAGTTCCCTTCTCAACTGCTATCCCCACTCCAATCACGGCAACTTCAGGGCTGAATATCAGGACGTTTCACAGCGCCGCGTGTTGAAAACAGACATATATGTGTGTGCATGTAAACTGAAGATAGTTACCGCATTCTTTGCGATAACAGGTAGTATATAATCACAATGTTTTATTTAGAATTATGCTGAGACAATTCACAGAAATAAAATGACTGAAAAACGAGCAATTTTTAGAAGTGAAATGTACAGTTGTTATTCTCTCTCTCTCTCCCATTTCCTTCCGCTTCCTCGAGGAGACGAGTGTTTTTTCTTTTTTCATAAGGAATTGTGAAAATTTAGTTTTGGATTTTATTTACTTAAAAGAAACCAATTTCTCTGCTCAGAGATTT
The DNA here is from genome assembly GCA_014825475.1 of Pseudomyrmex flavicornis. Classification (NCBI taxonomy): domain Eukaryota; kingdom Metazoa; phylum Arthropoda; class Insecta; order Hymenoptera; family Formicidae; genus Pseudomyrmex; species Pseudomyrmex flavicornis. The sequence continues at coordinate 46,364 of QVNW01000855.1, read as the reverse complement.
ATTTACAATCAAAAATTGATGATTCAAGGGCGGAAAAGTAGAATTCATAGTTCAAATAGATATTTATTCAAAAATTATGTCCAATATGTGACAAAACATGTAACGTCAGTTACGTAGCGTGACACACGTATTTTCACTCATTCGCTCACACTCACACCAACTTCTTCCACATTTATTATCTTTTTCTTTTTTTTCTGTTTTTTTTTCAACATAAACGTAATATATTTACTACTTAAATGTATATTTATTTTTTCCTTCTTTTATGTGTAGTGTAGATTTTTTTGTAGAATATTTAATGTACACATACATATACAAATATATGTGTGTGTGTGTTTTTGTGTCTAAATTGTCCCTATCCATGTCGGTTGCAAATTCATATGCATGCAATTTGCCAGTGTAATGCCATTACTTAACTGCTGATTGTGTACATGTTTAATTATATGTTTTATGTGATATGGCGCCAAGCCACTGTTATTTCAGTTTACGCTACGTAATTTCCCGCTTACACAAACTTGAGATTTTGTCAGGCAAACACATGATTTTTCGTTAATCTATGTAATAGGATGACGTTTAAATGTAAATGTATAAAAATAATTCAGGTTAGAAAAAATGGAGACTACTTAGAAACAATAAAGTTCTTTACACATAGTAACATTTTGTTTAAAAGATTCTCTTATTTTTTTCCTTTCTTTCTGTTTTGTTAAGCGTTTAAACAATTGTTTAAACGCTTAACAAAACATATTATTTAAACACTTAAGAAAACTATATATATTTTTCCCAAAAAGAATTATTCGTGTAAATTTACAACTGGATAAAAACTTTACAAATTTGTATCTAACAAAGATTGATTAATAATAATAATGTAGAAAAAATAATCACATATTTATCAATATCTGAACAATTACACATACGAATTATACGAAATCTGACTTTTAATTGTATTATTTCAATTTTGTAAGAAATTAATACGAGAAAAATTGTTAAATATTTTTTTCCACAACACACAAAAGAAAAATGTTGTACAATTCATTATAACATTAATGACAATTATAATTGTCATTATAATTATGATAATTCTTGTAGTAATTAATTTTTTTTATGCAAACAGTCAATTGAGTTTATTAGAGATTTCGATATTTTCTTCAAAATATCAATATTTAAAGAACTATTCATAAGTTTTCTCAATCGCGATCCAATTCGTAAAGAGTTCCGGTCGCTCTCGACTTCGTCACGTGTCGCTTGTGAGAACCGTACGATCGTCCTGGGAAAACGGAAGCACTTCCGCACTCGCTCACTTCCCTCCCTCGTCGTTAGGAGGTTCCTCTCCTCATAAAGATCGTATTATCGCGCGCGGTATGCACGAGAGAGTGAGATAAGTTATTGTGGAAAATGTCCTAAGAACTGTTCCAAGGAATCGATGTTCGTCGAGCACGCGATGCCGCAACTATAAATAAATTGTTTTAAATAAATTGATGACGCGAGATTTGGAAAGGTAAATCCGTAAGTGTTCACTAATATTGACTTTTTTTTATTAGCAAATAGAATTTTATTATGTATTAACTCGACTTTAAAATTTTTAGATTTTTCCTTGACGGAATGATAAATATAGAGAAAAGTACAAAATATTGTAGATATATAATTTCATTTTCTGCTACTGTCCTCAAGACCAGATATCTGATTCTTTGCTATTATTGTTAAAAGTACATAAAAGCATAACGTATCGTACACTAAATAATTCTATCTATTTCCTGAAGAATTCTTTTTATTTTTTCTTTTATGTTTTTAATAAAATAAAAAAGTGTTCAAGTATTGCTTGTCGGTTTATTAGTAAAACTCAACCGAATTAGCAAGCGCGCAGAGATGAGTCTTTATTATTCACTTTTTTATGCTGCATTTTGCAAGAGTGTATCAGAAAAAAAAGTTTCTTATATAAACAAGCTCGATAATAATAAAATACTGCCTTTGTGTGTGTGTGCGCGTGTGTGTAATAATTTTTATTTCGTTATAATTCTTTAGTTAATATTTAGTGTGGAATAATGACTTTGGTGTTTGGTGTTTGTTGTATAAACTGTGAACAAATAAATTTTAGAAATAAATTTCAGAACTTATCAAACAAAGATGCATCTATAAAATAGTATTATTTTTTGACACAGATATTGCATCTTTTAAAGCACTGGCTGCAGCGTTTATGCTTACTGTGTGCCTTTTCTTCCTCACTTTTTTTTCTGCCAAATTACTTCTAGTCTAGCAAGCTATATAAAACTCAAGCTTGATGAACATGTTTCTAGCTCGAGAGCGCCAATTAAACACCAAAAAAATTGAAAAAAATATTAAAATAGTCTTAAAATAAATCAAAACCAGTGCCTTAAAATAGCGCCGGTTCTATTTTAGAATCAGTTATGAAGAAGACAACAAAAAATAATTAGTATTCCCATTATTCAGTGTGTGTGTGTGTGTATGTGTGTGTAAACTATGCATATGTACGTGTATATAATATGTACTACAAGAAGACATTTCTTTAATTTCCATCATGTTTAATAAACTTATAATTGCACCACAAAAAGCGTGTCGTCTCTGCCTGCGATTGTCATTATTAATTCGCCGTTGTTATCATCGTCAAGTCTGTCTGTTCATAAAATACTCATACTGATGCAGTATGTTGTTCATCAATCGCGACTTTTATCACGTTATCTTTTTCGCACGATGTGCTTTATTATTCATAAACGTTCAGAGTATCGTAAGGCACATATTTTCGAATCTCCCGAAACTGAACCAAAGACCTGCTATCTCATACACGACCAAAGTCGAGACGCGACTCTAGAAAATCTTTACCGTTTACGAGCTGACATAATTCTTTTATTATTTACGAAGAAAAATGTTTTATCGTTAAGAAGCAGAAATTGGGAAAACTATTCAAGATGTGTTATAATGTTTCAGAAGAAAAATACAATCCATGTAAAATTGTAAACGAATAATGTTAATAAACTTTATTCTATAAATTCTTTTGCAACATTTTTCTTCTCGACATACATGTATACGGATTTGCTGCGTTATATATTTTCACTGTGTTTTAAAATTTTCTAGATGTGAGTACAAATGCAGCAGCATAAAAATGTTTAAATTCTATAATCTACAAGTATTTGTATTTCTGTTTGTCTTGTTTTCTTTACTCTCTCTTTTTCTCTCTCTCTCTCTCTTTCTCTCATTCTCTTATCATACAGTTAGTTACGATCATTATTATCAATTATTTATATAATTTTTTTCAACGCGAGAGAGATAGATTTAAACAATTAAGTTTTCCTCAAGTAGCGGCGGGAAACAACGTCGGGTATCGCAATAAATACGGTGTAGCAGAAGCTCGGTGATAACGCAATGTGTATGTTGCGTTAGAACCTGGCTCTTATATAAACAGCCGAAGCATCGTGTTCACCGTATCCAAGACGTTTCGCGTGCTTGTACACTTCGTTGGCTGCAGCAGCCAGTGGTAATGGTTGCTCCAGCTGATCGCTCATACCAAGAGACAGTCTCAAATCTTTCTGCATGTGTTGCAACGGTAGTTGAGTAGGAAAACCGCCTTCGATGATCGCTGTGAAATACAACAATCAATTATTTTGATAAATATTCGGCGAACTTGATAGAAAAAGAGTTTTGATTTCTAAAATCATTAAGAATATTGTTATCAAAGTATAAAGTGGCAATATTTTTATATGTTATAATAAGAAGAATGTATAATGTTACTATATTGTGTTAATCTAGGATAAATTAGACAATCTCTACCTTTGCCTTTTTCAAGAATCGCAGGACAAGCTAAGGATGTTAATTCCAGAACTTCTAGAACATCCTTTTGCTGAAGACCAGCACGATCTGCGAGTGCCATACTCTCGGCAAGAGCCGCCAAAGTCACGCCAGCCATCAATTGAAGCACAAGGTTCATCTTGGAAGCGTTGCCGACTTCACCGAGATAAAAGCTGTTCTTGCCCATTGCTTCGAAACAAGACTGACATTCATCGAAAAGTGATCGATCACCAGCGGCGAGTATCACCAAAGTGCCTTCCTGTGCTTGTGTTTTGCTCCCTTGCACCTGCGCTTCCAAATAACGACCTCCTTTACCATTTATCGCTTCGGCGATATCTTGCGATGTCTCCGCGTCAATGCCAGTCATCTCGACATAGCTCTTGTCGGGAGATATCTCCGACAAAACGCCGCAGTTACCGAATACCATCTAAAACGACATTTTTTATTTGTGATAAATTTTGATAAATGTAGTATTGTTTTATGTATTTTATAACAAAAGATTTATTCCAAATAAATATTCGAAGAATTTCGAATGCTTACATCTTTGGCAGCTTGAGGATCAGCAACGCAGGAGAACGTGATATCAGCTGCTAAAACAACATCGGACGGTGTCAAACCTTGATCTGCTCCCGCCTTAACGAAGTCCGCGCACTGTAAAGAAAATAATAATACGTAAAATTAACTTTATTAATCTTTTATAATTTTTTTACTTTTTATGCAAAAACTTTAGAATGTAAGAATTAAGAAAAGAGAGAGAAAAATCAAACTATAACTTCGTGCGCGAATTTTCAGTACTGTGGCGCCATCTATTAGAAACGAACGCAATTGTAATTAAAACCAAATCTTGCAGACAGATGGCGACAATGACGAGGGAGCAGTTTCATTCGTTCCGAAGTTACGAGAACTGTAGCGTTCTTGGTACGCTAGCCACATCAGCAAATCAGACCATTACCAATTGAAACATTTATACATATTTTCCGATACTTTGCGCCGAACCACGACTGCAACTTGGTTTTTGTCGTTCAGATGTTTAGCACTTTCCGCGAAATTTCGGTGAGATATTATCCCGAAGGAATCGCGAACAAGACGCATTCGGAAAGTTTTCCAGAAGTTTCGCATACTGGCTCTAATAAAAATGGCGGACTACAAGCGTCATTTTTGGTTTATGCGTGGTTCATGTTGTTCAAGCACAACTGAATTTTTCTCATGAGAAGTTATTCGTGAAAAGCAGTAAGTTATCAGAGAATGATCACTTTGTAGGTAATTTTTGAGTTTTCAATTGGGACCGAGGTCAACCAGTTGGACGATATACGCAACGTGTCGCGTTATTATCGTTGAGACAATTCGATTTCGTCACATGGTTATAACCATGTGTTTCGAAATCGATTAGAAAATAGACAAACCATTCCGTGGTTAGAGTCTACGAGACTCGATTTTATAAAAAATAAGTATTTGACGTCGTATGTGAACGTAAGTCATTTCCAAGTCAAGATCGACGTCATCTACATACATATGATGGTTACGTATTTTCACAAGACGTGTTTTTTTTAGCTCAGATTAATATTCAATTTACAAATAAGTTAAAAATTAAGTACACAATGAAACGTCGGAAATATAAAATACGTAATGTGTTTGATTGCTATATAGATAAAACCTTTTTACAACATATTTATATAGTTTCTGAACATTTTTCTAGTTTAATATTTTATGTGATGTAAATTTTTCGTGAAAAACTTCACATTTGAATTTCCTTAAAAATTTATTTATTAAAGAGATCAAAACTAGATATGTCAAAGCTAGATATGTATTTGCACATTACTTTAAGTTCATGTATATTAGTTTTTCGAGTGACATCTTTATATATTGAATGTGTATTTTATCACATCGAACATGCTTCAATGTTACGTATCAAATAATATTGTAAATTATATATCGAATGTGCTTCTTTTGCGTGTGTTCAATGAATATGTAATCTTATACAGAGAGAATAAAAGTACCAAACAGACATTATCGTCACGTTAAAATCGAGTGCTTTTTATGTACACATCGCTACGTGTTTTATCTATAAATTTCTATCATACTCGGCAATGTTATTACAATAGAGATAAAGATTGAGAGAGAGAGAGAGAAAATGTAATGTGTAATGTATCAAGTAGTATCGACACAAGATGACTTTTGAGACCAAACAAGTAAATAGGATTCGCATTATTTGCAAACTTACGATCTGTTGCATTATATACTCGATATAAATGATTTGTTTATATCGCAGAATTAATAAAAAATTTTCTATAAAATTGCTTGAGCCCGTCTGTTCTTATTTTTCATTTACGCAATGTTTTCCCGTTCTTTTCTTTTGTCGAAAAAGCCACTTTTTGCAAAGTAACATCCTGTTGTCACGGTCTACTTGGGAAATTACATTCACGTTCCGTCTGTATGACGCACTTCCGCCTCTTCGCGCTTATAAAAATGACGAAGAATTTTGATAATTTCTTTTGCCAACAAGCAATTTGTATGATCAGCAATCGCAGATCTCGCTCAAGTTAATATCTATTTTCTAAACGTTTGAAAGTCTTCTTTGTAAACAAATTATTAAATTGTAAATCGTAACGACTAGTTTTTATACACATATTTAATAATGACACATTAGTGCATGATTTTTCGGTAATCTCTTTTACATTTTACTTTTATTTAAAGAGATACACTAACTAGAAAATAGAAGAGAAATAGTACATGTTAAATGAATTTTACTTATTTGTGTGTGTGATTGATATTACTTATTTTATAACAAAAGATCACGTAACACACGCGTTGTAAATCTTTTGCGAGTTTATGCTGTAAGTTATTTTCGAGACATGATACCAACTAACGTGTCGTGATCTCTGTTGCGAAGATAAAACGAGCTTTGAATGAGCAGTCAAAGAATCATGTTAAACGATTTAATGGTCAAAGAATTAACTTTCCCTTTTCTCTTTCCGTGTGACGCGGATCATGTAGCAACGAAGTAATTCACTTCCTCTTTCGTGCTTCTGTCTCACCCACATGAAGTCTACATAATATCAAGATTTACCCGAAAGAATTGTAATGAAGTCTTCCTAATTTTTTTTTCTTACCCATAAATTTCAGACAAAAGCTTTTTGAAATGTAATAAATTTTTTTTGTGATGCAATCGAACTCATTGAACATTTATAACAGTTAAATATATAATGCCACGTTACGAAAACCAAAGTTTTAATACAAATTTTCAATTGCGTAAACTTTTCGTGTCAGAAATTAAACATGTGTATATCGTCACAGAACTCGCGATTAAATAAATAAACAGAATAGAATATTGACAAGACAGGCAATCGCAGCCAAGTATTGGCAATGTTATATGAGTGTATATATATGTGTGAGTTCCACTCGACGGCCTTGAACCAACTTGCATGGCTTCCATGATGGAAAGAATCCAACGGTTTCCAAGACGAATGCCACATTGCGTACGATGCGTCGTGGCAACACACCTTGTGACGTCGTCGTTTTTTCTTTATAAACTGTTCATATAACTCAATAATCCTATCATACTTCGACATTAAGTTTAGCGACATCTAATATAACGCATTTTCACAACATTGTAATGCGTTCCTTCCTTTAATCATCGCCGATGTCATGATTGGAACGCGGGAGAGAGAGAGAGAGTTTCACGAAGATAGTAACTTATCTGTAAGAAATTTTTGTTTTTTTTGTTTTTTTCTTTTCTTTTTGATAAAGTAGTTTCATTGTTCTTCTTTAAAACAGATTTTAACAATGTCTTTTAAGCGCTTTACTTTTATATAAAAATCAAATTATTATTCAGCAACATACATATGTCTACGTGGGTGGACGCACGTGAGTTGACATTTGCACATATAACATTGAGACCGACAATTTAGTATCGGTCAGCTTTAATGATCGACGAGCGGACAATCGCCATTCTCGCGTCGCGCCCATTATGCACTATTGCACTTGCAACATCTCTGCAATCGCAAGCAATGTAAACTCTTTATCAAGCACTGACCGATGAGATTCGTACTCAACAACATCGGATTTCTAGTGCATAGAAAGGTCTTTTTTAAAAGTGTAACAAAAAGATTTGAATGTATTCTAATTATGTATTATTAATTTGAATGTGTGTTCTGATTATGTATTAATTTAGTTTTTTTATAAGATAAAGCAATATACTTGCCATTAAATTAAAAAAAATTCTGACATTTAGTGAAGCGTTATTGCAAATTATGTAAGTATTTTGCTGCATTTCGATTTATTGTACGCTTATCGCTTTGTTTAATTTCTGATAAGATATATTCGTATGTCTTTTGGCACAGTGTGCTCACCAATTAAACTTCAAAACCGAGTGTTTCTCACAATAGAGTTTCTATCTTGCAGGAATACTAGAACATAGTCTTATTCCACCGGGAATACGCAATTTTTTCTCTTACGAGTCGGGAAAAAATTCGAGAATATTGCTCACTATTGTATCTCAATGAAAAGTATTTCTGATAAAAAGCAAGAAACACTTACAAGAGAAATATTCCAAAACTAACGCAGCATTGTTGAACTATACTAAAATATTGTGATTCATATTTAAAAATAGACTAAAACTATATGTTAAAAAAAATTGTTTTTAACAGATAAGATTTAACATTTTGGAGAAATCTAAATTATAGAAAGAGATATTAATTTTCTTAAAATTATTTATCTCGTATACATATTACTAATGTAATTTTCATAAGTAAAAGAAAAAACAGATTAATTTATTTTCAGACAGATTAAATTTGACAAAAAAAGAGAAGTGTGTGCGGGATAAATAATAATTTTTGCGTGGCAGCTATTTGCTTCGCGAGCGCTCTATCAAAGATGGATTTATACCTCTACATCTATAAATATCGATTCATTGATAATCAAATTGTTTTGTCCAGTATATAAAACAGCATTTGCTTTGACGGCAAAAGAACTGCATAAACACAAACACATACATACAAATGCGTAATCGCCTGCGTCAATATGCATTTAATTAAACAATATTCCAAATTATAAAAGTAGTAGTTCGCGAGTAATTTTTATGTATTTTCAATACAAGTCTAATCATTGTTTCGTACGCATCTTTTATTATTTTTGATATCATATGGATATCGGAGACATTCAAGCAGCACTCTTGTGCGACTGATTTGATACCAAAGTTCTGATAGCAGAATTTAGCTGAAATGTGTATACGACGCAAACAAGATAGGCAACTGCGACAGTATGTTAAATAATGTATGATACTAAAATTATAAATAGCAAATTGCTTGCAAGTCTCAAAAGATTAGAACAAATATTCTGCTTTGTGTAGAATAAGAAATGCGATAAAGCTATTAGAAGATCAGAGATTACAAAATCTGACATCACAAAGACGTAACAAAAAATATCAACGATATTTTTCAAGCTAACAGAAAGAAAGAGAAAGAAATGTATGATCTACAATCATGCATACCTCTTGAAATATTGTAGTAGTAAGGAAATGGCCAATGTGAGGCAAAAAACCAGATCTTCGGGTCAATGAACTTCTTTATTTTTTAAAATGACATATTAAAAAATGTTTTTTGCCTCACATTGGCCATTTCCTTACTACTATTATATTATAAAAATTTCAGTAGTTTTCGCCGGAATTATTTCCAAATTTTTCCGAAAATCATCCTATTTTTACACGTTGATTGAAAGAAAAATTTGTGATACGTAACATCCACATTGTGAATGCAAATGTGGATGAAACGTGAGTCAACGCAGTTCGGTTTCTCAGAAGACAGAAATTACGTCGTCGCATTTTATTTTATAGTTCAATAATTTCTACAATTTTCCTAGTAAGAGATATTATAGATACCTATAATACGCGAGATGTATTTTTTTTTTATCGCGATAAACTAAATCACATATGTCGAGACAAGTAGAACGGCAGAAGTCGATTTTCAAAGAAAGACAATTTTATTTTAAGTCGTTGTTGACAAGAAGGAAGCATTCGATCACATAAAAATATACAGGTCAGAAGACTTTCTTATATGTTTTCACTTTTTTGGGCAAAAATTCTTTCTTATGACGTTACTTTATTGTCAACAAATGAAAACTTAAATAAACAGCTGGCTCTTGAGCAAGCAATCATGAATGTGTCAGTTTGTCATCAAGGTGCAATATCGAAATACCTGCTTTTATATCCTTTTCATTCCCGATTTAGAAGTAAATTAAAGAGGAACGAGAGAAGAAGAAAGAGAGACAGCGTATATCTAATTGAAAATGAGATATCTAAAATAACATATTGTTTATATAAATTATATGTTGTTGTACACGTTAAATATATAACGTGTAATCTATATAAACAATATGTATTACATTATCATATTTCTTCTTAAAGCATACCATTGATACTGACGTATCAATAACAAACTTTGCAGTTTAAGTCAACTTGGAAAAATTACATAACACGATGACAAACTAAGTCAGCCCCTGGGCAATAGTCGCGTAATATCTACAGCCTTGTTTCTCATAGCGACATATTTATAAAGTACACTAGGGTGATTTTCAGCATCTTTGCACTCGCTGAGATCAGATATCTCAAGAAATCGGATATATCTATTTCAGAAGTAATAGTTTTTAGCTCACGTTAAAAATAATTGAATACGTTATTAAACTGTTTTACATACATAAAAAACCCGATGAATATTGTAATCGTGTATTGAATAGTATATTTGTGTGAATACGGATATTTCTAAATAATTCAATTCATCTTCTATATAATAATTTAATCGAAAAAAAACCAAGCACGCCCATATAGAAGAAACACAAAGCAAGAATAAAAATGATTTCTACAAAAAAAAGTGTTGGTCCCAACTGACAAAATGCTAAACTGTAAGGGAAAAAGTGACACGTGATTGCTTGAAAAGAAAAATCGACGAAGAGAGCACAAAGAAAAAAACAAGGAGAGACAGAAGTCTTCGAAAAGGAGGAGAACAAAGTACGAACAAGAAGAGAGAGAGAGAGAGAGAGAGAGAGAGAGAGAGAGAAGGGGTAGGAGGGAAGAAGAGAGGGAAAGAGGGAGAGAGAAAGAAAAAGGAGTCGAGAGAGCACAGCAAAACCAACCGGCACGTTTAAATAAAGAGACGACGGTAGTTGCGACGTTGTCGGAGCGGCCGACTATTGATCCACAACGAGTCTCGCTCGCCCGATATGAAGGCCGGGATTTGCGAGCCGGCAACGTCGCGCGGTTCCCAGCTGATCGAGAGCTCGACTCTGTTCCGACTCGGTTGCCGACTTTGCCTCGCTCCGTTCCGGCACAGGCTTGGGGCTTGGCCGCCCCGTATGTCGCCGTCTTCCTTTCTCGCTCACTCTTCTTTATACTAAAAATCGTAACGTCTCGTCGCACTTACGCAGTTAGAAACGCGATACGTACGGCCGACAGTGCGACTGCTATTGCTCCCGGCTCGTAAAGCGAGCCAGAGACTGGCCTTCTCTTTTTTTTTCTCGCTACGCGCGAGCGTTGTTCCGCTTTGATGCGGATAAATGTACAAAGAGAGTAACCGTCGTCGCGTTTTTGGCAAGACGATGAACGTGTGTTACGTAACGCATATTATATTTTTTTGCGAGCGATTCGCGTCCGGATGTAATGCACAGTTTATCTCTATATACCTATTTAAATGAAAGGATGTAGAACAAGACGAGTGGAATACGTTTCGAATGTCACTTATCTTGTCTCATACCTGAGAGCTTTTCAAATGTAGATATCCGACAAATGTGATCACTAAGTAATGTTGACCATTTGTCTTGTTGAGAAAGAAACCAACAATGCTCTGTTTCGGAGCATCGTCAGGCGAAACATTTGTGACATACTTTTCACAACTTCAATATGTGTTCTTTCTTTCTATCATCTTTGTCTTTCTAATCTCTGAGCGCGCCATTTTATGCCGTGGCAAGTGGCACTTGAAAATGGAAAATCTCAAAGGTAACAACCGTGAATCAAGCCTTAGCGTTTTGAAGTAATAGAAGAAATGTCTCGTCCTCAACTAGATTATCTCACGTGTAATCTTCTTCCGCTGGAAAGAGAATTTATCGTAGCGTAAGTAATGAGATTTTTATGAAATGCTTTAAAAGCAATCGATTCTCTCTCTCTATCTCTCTCTCTCTCTCTCTCTCTCTCTCTCTCTCTCTATCGAGGTTTTCCGTCCGACGAGTTTCCATTCTTAGACGTTGTTACATAATATGTTACGAAATTTATCTCGCACTTATTCTTCAAGAGAGAAAGACAGAGAATGTGCTTTGAATCCTCAATCAATACAGTATTACCAAAAGAGGCTACGCGACCTCTCGCAAGCAAATATTTTTAATCCGTTTACACGTATTTTTTTATTTATTAGAAATTTTTTTATTTATTAGAAAAACTTAGCGACTACAATACTACCTACATAAAAATCAAGAAGTATGATATAACTAGACGCATTAATATATACAATATATAATTAATGCATATTTTCATTATAATATATTTAAATTATAATCAATATATTTAATAATATATCTTTAAATATATTTTTTCTTGACTTTAATATTTTTTATTATTTATATATGTATTATATATTATTTTTACGAGAAAAATAATACTGATAATTTAAAGACTTGTTTTTGTTTTCTTTTCCGTTTAGAAAGTAGAAAATTTCAAGTTTGCAACTTTCTTGGAAAATATTTTTCCTTCATTTCTTTAAATTAGTGAGAATTTTACATATTCGTGGATTAAATTTAATACAAAAAGTTAAAACAACGAATTAAAAATATGACAAAAATTAAAAATTTATATAATTTGCATAAGATTGTGTGTATTAGCTCTGGAAACATTGTTATCGGTTGTTGTAAATGTTTATTTAACAATAAAAAACTATAATCTTTTAAATCTCGGAAATTGTCTATTCGCGCGTATGTTTGTATTCGTTGAGAGCACATGTCGCGAGATTTAATGATTTACGCTTAAAGATAATCGACATTCTAATAACGTATTCTATTGCAAATTCTTTATCCAACACATCGGATTATTGATTTTTGTTTTTTTTTTTTTTACTTTTTTTTACACATGCATCGCAAGAGGTGAATTTATTAAAATATAATAACTCCGACAATTTACGAGACATAAAAAGATAACCGCAGAAATCACAATGGCTTCGAAGTTTATTGACAAATAATTTGATTCGCGCAATAAGTTAGAATGACCGTAAACGAGAACGCGACAACATTCGTCTCATTGGTTCGGCCGCGAAATTGTTTTCCTCACGCGCGCTAATTAACAAGCTTACTGTAGTTTCAAAACGAGCTACGCACGTATGTGTATTGCTCTACAGGCGGATCATTTGCAAATACGCACAAGTGCACTTATGTTTTTTAAAAATTGTGTGTAAAGCATAAAGATATTAAAGATAAAACAAAAACGCGCATTTTTTATTTATTTCAACCGTCTGCGTTACCACGAGTATTTCCGACAAGTCGTTGATCTGACGCATGTTTCAACATTTATATTGTATTCAATAACGCAAATTAGCGCCATAAAGCTGTTAGAAAATATTTATTTCTTAATTTCTATATTGACGTTTCTCTTTTTTTTTATTTACATGCATAAATGAAACACGTCAAGACAGTAATGTATTCAAGTTGCACATTGTTTATATTTCTAATAACGTTAAATTCGTAAACAATATGTTTGCAGAAAAAGTAATTTTTATTTTTACTTAATTATTATTAATGATTATTTTTAATTATCGTATTTTTATACATATATAATAATTTTATAATTCTCTTTTTTGTTTAAAAAATATGTATGTTACTTCTATATAAAATTTATCTTCAAATTTATGTAAAGTTTTTGAGTTAATATATATCAGTGTTGAGTTAATATATATCAGTTGTTTTATAATACTAATTTGCTAAATTGAAAACATAGAAAATCAAATTTTCTCTAACGTTTTGCTATTATGTGCAGCGCATGACTGACTTATTGAGGAACAATAGCACATTAGAAAGGCGCGCATGTAACTAGACATCGCGGCACCGTGGCAAAATAGATATGATCAAACGCGGCAAGCGTGAGAGCATTCTCTGTCCGATGTTCTCGTGAAATTCTTTGTCTGCACGATCGGTTCCATTATATAGTGAGAATCAAAGTTTAAGGCCTCATTCTATCGCAAGTTCCAAAGTCAATTCTCGTTTGTTAGCACAGTTTGAGAACTTTTTTTTATCTCTTCGCGCTTATCTCTGTATTGTAGAACGTGACAGTGATAACTCGTGTTGTCTTCACTTCGATAAACAAATTGATTCGCACAAATGTGTTTAAGCAGAAAATGTGCAGCTTCCATTTGTACTATTTATAATCCCACGAGAAATGAGAAATCTTTTTTAATTCTATACATTCTCTCATATTTTTTTTGTTACATTAGTTTCTTCAAGTTTTATTTATGTTTTATGATTCTGTGTCCCAATATAGCACCTAAGAGGGTGAATCTATTTATCGGGAAAAAATGTTTTATTTCTAGTTTCCAATCTAGTTTTAAATAAAGTTCTTAATAGTCTATTTGTGATTCCATAAGTTGGTATTTGTAGAATTTATTCACGTGATGCTACAATATGTAATTGATTCTAGATATGTTTTACATTTGATTTCAAAAGATTTCAGACTTTTTAAAATAATATGCAATTTAAATAGTAAGTAATGAAGTAGTCAAGTAATAAGTGTACGTTTAAAGTAACGTTTCGAGTAACGTTTCTTTCTGGATATTTAAAAAAAATATTGAAAGAGCGTAACTGACTCAACGCTAAAACATAGTTCTTCTCAGCTAAAGCATGCTTTCCGCATGCGACAGTCTTTTTGTAAATGTTGACATTTAGCAACTAATTTGGCCCTGAACTTGAGAAATTATTTTGGATCACTTTAATCACGATATCTTGAAGACGACGAAGAGCTCTGTTGGCCAAGAACAAAAGTCGCTTTTGCAATGATCTCCGAAAAATGCCAAACAGCGCCAAAGATAGATTTGTTTGCCGTGCCAATGACACGTGCGAGAGGAAACATTTGATAATTCGAAGCAACACCGAGTAGAGCAGTCTTTGAAAACTCTCGAACTCTCACCAGACCTTCGGCACGGCTGTTGCCGAGGAGTTGCCTTTTACAGACCCTCTCTTTTCTCTTTCCCTGTCTTTCGGCGAATCGCTTTAGCACATATTCCTCTCTCTTTCTCTCTCTATTTCTTGTTTGTCTCCTTCTCTTGTTCGTATCCCTTCCCTTTCTCTCTCTTTCACGCAGCTTGTCGTCGAGCCACTGTCGACTGAGGTCTGCGTCGGCGCCTGATGACTGGAGAGTCGGCGGTGTTGCCAGTTTGTTCAAACCGGTGCTCGCCACGAGGAGAAGTCCGCGATTGGAGTCGTAGTCGAAGCACCACTCCAATAGTCGGTTTTTGCTTTTAACGCGCGGCAGACAGACGCAGCTGGTTGCTGGAGCGCGATATGCACGAGCGTGTCATGTGACACGCGTGATAAAGTGGTGTACGTCGCGGCGTTGCTGTACGAAAAGTAACAGTCGTTATACAGTTGATAAAAGAATAAAAGGAACGAAGGAGAGAGGGGGAGAGAGAGAAAGAGAGAGAGAGAGAGAGAAGAAAAGATAAGAGGAAGAATAAATAAATTGAGAAAGAAAATAAATTGTTTTCGTCTGCATATTCTGCGTGTGTGCATTTTGTGCGTAAGGCCAGTGGTGCCGATTTAATACCACGAGTAGACTGCCCCTCCTGCGTGATTGTTGTGTTCTATCCCGACATGTAATATATCGGCGATACTGTACGATACCAGCGAGTACAATTATGCTACCGGTGCGACACAGCACCGTCAGCATCGCCGCCGTCGACCGCACCAGGAAACACTTCAACACACCTGTCGTCGTGAAACAACGTGCCGGATTCCTTGCGAACGGTTAGAGGGCTCTTCGACGAATTTTCTTTCTTTGTGTTACTACCTGTGTTCTTCCCTCCCCCCCGTTTTGTCTTCCCGGAGCAAAATATTCGGGGTAGCCTGCAGGGAAACACAATTGTGATTCTCAGTAGGTAGGTAGATAGGTAGATAGATAGGCAGTAAAACGAAAAAAAAATAAAATAAAATAAAATAAAATAAAATTTGGTGGACAGAGAGTTTAAAGAATGCGAAGAGCAATGAGAACACGACAGCAAACACGTGATCGAGTTCAACTATAAAGCTTGTTACCTTATAAAAAGAGAAAAAAGGGGAAAGAGAAAGGAAAAAAGAAAATAGCGAGTTCGTTTTCGAGATGTAAATAATATGTCTTTTACTCGGTCGATAGTCTGTTGTGTCAATAGAATCTATACGATTAAGGCGAAGAAAAAGCGTGGGTGATATACGGTCAAACAAATTTGTCGCGGAGAGATTTACTGTCAGGACATGGGAGATCGCTGTATCCGTGCAAAACGTCACATTGCAGGTCTTAGGAATGCGGGAGCGGGTGGCGAGGGGAGGTGGTGGTCTGTACTCGAAATGGTTGGTCTTTCTGGTTGCGGTACTAGCGGTGGTGCGGGTTGCGGGTGCGCCTTCGGAGATACCGTTGTCGTCGGTCACGTCGTCCACGTCGCGAACAAAATGTCCCAATGGTTGCAAATGCGCGGACAACAACGGCAGCAGCTTGGTGTGCGTCGACCGCAGCTTTCTCGGTCTCGGTCTACCAAGAGATGTTGCAAGTGTGTCGTTGAGGAATGTCTGGGCAGCTGCAATTCCAATAGACGCTCTCGAGACATCCACGAAGCTGCGAAATCTAGTTTGGACGTCAAGCGGCATCGAAAGCGTGGAATCTGGCGTGTTCCGTATCAGCACGCTGCTCGAGCGCCTCGATTTAGGTGATAACCGGCTGGCCGTGTTGCCGTCGGACGTCTTCCATCCGTTGC
Source organism: Pseudomyrmex flavicornis (assembly GCA_014825475.1). Lineage (NCBI taxonomy): Eukaryota > Metazoa > Arthropoda > Insecta > Hymenoptera > Formicidae > Pseudomyrmex > Pseudomyrmex flavicornis. Next base: position 29,607 of record QVNW01000855.1, on the reverse strand, counting down.
ATCAACTTCAGTACCTGAACCTTACCGGGAATCAGCTGTCCGCGCTGCCGCAGCTATTGTTCCATGGTCTGGATCGCCTCCAGGAGATCCGTCTGGCGGCGAACTTGCTTTCCGTACTGCCTTATCAGGCTTTCGCGCCCGCTAAAGAGCTCACACGACTCGATCTCAGTAGTAATCTGTTGGTTTCGTTGCCGGATCACAGCTTCCGACCGAATCACGAATTACAAGAACTTTGGTTGGCCAATAATAGACTAATGAAGTTACCATCGCGATTATTTTCTGGCTTGTCGCAACTGAAAGTGCTCGATCTTGCCGACAATGAGATTGACACGCTGCCACGCGGCCTCTTCAACGATCTTACGGCCTTAGAGCATCTCGATCTCGAAGGCAATCCAATCACGCGTTTCACGGACAACACGTTTCGAGGCCTTGCCAATTTACGATGGCTCAGTTTGAATCGTTTGCCGATCTCGTTGTTGCCGGAAAATGTCTGGCGGCCCGTCAGCAAACTAAGAACCCTTTTGCTATCAGGAACCAAACTAGAGAATCTCCGAAATGGAAATCTAGCGAATTTAGCAGAATTGGAAACTCTTGAGATCAGAGATAGTCCGTTGCGAGAGATCGGTTATTTGACGCTCAACGAAACACCGTCGCTGCGTAGAATCGATCTGCGGAACAACAATTTGGCTTTTTTGCCAGTGAACGTGGCGAATCTGCCGCTGCTGGATGAGTTGCAACTGCAGGGTAATTCGTGGGCCTGCGACTGTCGCATGTTTTGGTTTGTCAAATGGGCGGAAAGCAGAGCACATTTACAAGCGGCCTTCCAGAGCGGGCTCAAATGCGGCCATGAAGTAAACGGTGGTACTGTAGACACCCTGCAGACTCTACGCTATCTTAAATGCAGTCCGCCAATTCTGATGCGTGCTACTAGCACTCAGCAACATCTTCTTCTAAGCTCGGTGCTGCTGGAATGCGAATTTAGTGGGAATCCTGCGCCCTCCTTGACCTGGGTCACTCCGAGCGGTCTGGTTCTTCACTGGATGCCGGACCCGGGCTTTCCCGATGCTTTTGTTGAACATCCGCACATACACCGCTGGCTGTCGACCGAGCCGATTGTCGACGATGGTCGTATACGCGTCCTGGAGAATGGTTCCCTGTACATCTCGACGTTACTGCGGAAAGATGTGGGCAAGTACAAGTGCATGGCGGTCAATCCGATCGCCAACGAGACTGTCTACGTGACGCTTCACATGGATCCAATAACCTTACATAATATCAAGGTCTTCAGCATCGTTATTGGCGCGATCAGCGCCGCGGCGTTTCTTTTGCTGACGTTGTCAATGCAGTTCCTACGATACTTGTTCTTAAAGTAAGTATCAATAGAGAAGTGATAAGAATAATAAATATAAAGTTTCGTACTTTTAACGATTGTCTCACATACAGTCTAGTCTTGTCAGTCAATAGAGTTCTTAATTAGTTCGAGGTAATAGTAATCGTCGATTTTAAAGAGTAGAGCGTACACAACTGTATTCTCGGAAGGTCAGGCGCGATCGATAACTCCACTTGACGATCCTTCCGCATCGCATTTGCAGTCTTTTTAGTAATACTGTCAAATTTTTTCACAGATGCGGATGCATTAAGTGGTGCTTATGCTGTAGGCGCGTGGGAGTGACACCACGGGCGAAGCAGATTTATCAAATGCTCGACAACATCGAGCAGTACAAAAGCCAACAGCTTGAGAGGCTGCGGGAAAATTACACGCAGCAAGTGCATAGAATCAAGGACAACTGCGTACAACAAGTAGAGTGGATTCGCGACAGCTATGAGGGCCAAATGCGTCACATACGGGACATACGCGATTACGGTACCAGTCACTTGACCGCGCTGAGAGATCAGTATTACGATCAGGTACAATATTATATGTGAGAGAGTTCTCGTACAGAAACAAAACACTCTCCTCAATTATGTTTCACTTTTTCTTATCGCGTTTGGCATTCCATCAGATCTATGTCTGCGGAACGACTTGCGAATTTGCGTGCAAAGTAACAAAATATTGAATGTGCAAAGCTAATGTTTTGTCTTGATTTATATCTCAGTATTAAAACCTATTCTCCGTTGTAAGGACGTAATAAAAGCCCAATAGTTACGTAACGTGTAGCTTAACTATTGCAATGATAACGAGATAATTGCGAGATAACACTTGCGTGTGTGCAATAAATACGTATCTAGCTGTGTATTTAATTCTATTTTTTTTTGTTTCATTTTTTCGCAGGTAAAACGAGTGCGAGACTACTCCACCAGCCAGCTCAACTGGGTGCGCGAGAATTACGTCTTCCAACGAAACAAAATTCGCAAGTTCAGTGCCCACCAGGTGTTGCGATTGCGCGAGAGTTACAAATACCAGCAACAGACGTTAGCAAAGGTGTTAGAAAACCTACCAAACTTGTACTTTGACAATTGTCGAAGCGGTTCGTGCGGCAAAAGCGGCTCTATGGTGTTCGATCCCAGCAAAGATGACCTCAACGGTATGGATACTTATTTTAAGGCAAAGATTGACGACTTGACAGCAGGTCAGAGTCTCGAAGATGTCAACAGCGAGTATTATACACCAACTGAGTTGTCGTCAACTAGTCCGCATGGTCAGAATGTGATAGAGAATGTCCATATTAACTATATCGAAGAGAGCGGCCCGCCACTGCCACCTATGGGACCCGCCTCAGTGTTACCTACTTCGTCGATGCTCCAATGCATCGATGAGTACGGTAGTATGTCATCCGTTTGTAACAATTATGAAAATAACAAACCGATCTTCAAAGGTGTCAGTGGTACGGCAAATGTTCTGGCTAAGGAACCCCGAAAGAACATGTCTGAAGCTCTGGGTCTTTTAGCATCTAGCAATAGTCTACCTGATCTTCCACGTGAAACTAAACTCTAGCCGGCGGTAATTGAGCCGCCGTTATGGCGTTTAAAACTGGGTTCCTGTTTTATTGTTTAAGTTAGTCAGAAACACATAGAGAAAGAGAAAACTTGTTCCCTGATAGTGATAAAATATTAGCGCGGAGTGCGGAAAATTGAGAAGATTGTTTGAAACTTTTCCGGGTTTGATCATTCAATTGATTCGGGAAAAACTAGTTTTAAGAAGAACTATCGGTGTCAAGATTCTTCTTCTGTCGGGATGATCGTCGATTGCAGAAAGTGTGTGCGTGTGCTAACTTTGGAGAACAAAAAAAAAGTACGGACAGCTTCCAAGAACTTATGACAAAGTCTTGCAACTTGTCCATCTCATTGCAACGTGTGCTCTTTTTTTGTTGATATCATCGTTTTTTGAATGACCGATGGAGATTAATAGAAGAGACGCAAACTGTGCAGCTCGTGTTCCCACTTCTGGCTATAAATTCTCTTTCCTCATATGGGCAATGAAAAAGAGGAAAAATAATTTCGCCTAGTTGTCAATTCCATAAATCTTGAGAAGTTGCGATTTCCGCGAGAAAGTTGTCCTTAATTCTTCTGTAAATAGACGTGCATAAAAGTTCTGTATCAGTGCCCGCGAGGAAGTCAAAGGATCACCCTCTATTACGAAAGACTGAGGCGGCGAAATCGGCTCGTCCGCCATTGTTTTGATTGCTTTCATCTTCTTCACCTTGATTTCCTCGTGAGTAATTGAAAAGCGGCGAAGAACAACACGTTCCTTTCGCACGCATCTCTTATATATATATTTATATATATATATATATATATATATTATTTTTTTTGTTTTAAAGCTTGTTTAGCGTAGTACATTTCAGAAAAAAATTGCTCGAGATAGGAATATATACTTATCGAATAGAGAAAAGAAAGAAGAACGTATACCACAGAAAGTAACAAAAGTACGTACTTAATTTTTTAATCACCGCAGCAACATATTTAGTCATTCAAGTGAAAAACAACATATTTAGTTATTTAAGTGAAAAAAACGAGAATAAAAACACGGGAAAAACCGCAATATATTGGCTGTTAGTATTTGAAATAAAAGTGGCGTTTAGAAGAGAGAAAAATTGTATGTAAATTTTTATGTGCGATAAATTTGATCTTATACAAGTTTTGCAAAACTGCATTTCTTTGTTAAATAAATCCTGACGTATCATCTGCAACTATTATATATTAATTCCTATCCACAAATTCTATCTCGAAAAACTAATGTTGAGAACTGAACGTTAGTGATATTTTTATAGCATATGTACTAAACAGAAAAAAGAACTGCTAATCACAATAGTTACCAACAAGCAAAGTCTATCCGCTTTTCCGATAGTTATTGTTATTAAACTGACTATAAATCTATACTTACGCGAGCTCTACTCACCAAGAAAATATTTTTAATAACGTTATTTATATATATATATAATATATAGTATATAATATATAATATATAATATACAATATATATATATATTTTATATATATATATATATAAAATCAATTTGAGAAAATAAATTTAACAGAAAGTTTATTTAAAATTTTTTTCTCAAAACAAGTTTTTAAAGTGTCTTGTAAAAGAACTTGTTTACTGTAAAAAAAATTTAACTTTTGTTCTACATTACCTTGCAGACAATGTTTGTTATCGTTGTTTTTTACTTTTAATTGAGCGGTTTTTGTAATTTGACCGCTATTGACTCAGCAAGCAGAATCAATCGCTATTAAATATTAAATCATATTGATAAAGATATGTTTACTTTTAGTTTTGGTTTAGTTCTATAATCTTCAATTATCGTTCTTATATATATACCTATATATATATATATATATATATATATATATATAAGATTTGATATTCTTTGAAACTTCATTGCATTCGTTAATATTTTTATTTTTAATAAAATCCGACACAAATCAATGGACGGAAAGAAATCGGTGATTTAGCAAACTTTTATTCAAAGCATCGCTCTTATTGAGAATTCGTCGATCGTCAGCAATTGAATTTCGAAGAACGCGTATTACTGACAGAAGAGATATAATAACAAAACAGCACGTGTACAACTGATCATTCACGTAAGTGATACTGTTGATCGTAGAAGCAACTAAATTACTACGACTATAATATGCGAAAAGGAAAATGTCTGCGACCAAGAGACTATTGCCGTTATTTTTGGATTGCATCAGCAGCGTTGCAAGAGAGATAAAATTTTATCGTACCTCCTCTAGTAGACGGAGAGAAAGACGAATCTATGGCGGAAACCGCAGTAGTTAGTCTCGACATCGCAAGCATTGTTACTGGAGAGAGAGAACGAGAGAGAAAGATACTTTATATTAAAAAAAACCTAGATAATCTAACTCCGAAAAAAATAAAAATCATGAAGTCAACAAGCTCGAACCTAATAAGGCCGAAGCCAATATTATTTCAATGAAAAGTTGAATAAAGGCTTAATTGGAGAAATAAAGGTAGCTTTTAACATAGAGATAATATAATTAACGCTACTCATTATATAAAAATTACATTACATTAATTTTTCGAAAAATATTTATTTTACTTCATTGAATTCTTTGATGTGTGTGTGTAAAAATCCACAAAAAATTTTCAATTTATTGAAGAATATTTTTACTTATGATTAATTACCTATATTTACTTATGATTAATTAAAATATTTGCCTTTGCTAGAATTTAAATGAAAATGGAAAACATGTCGTTTATCTTCCTTAATGGGAATTTTTATAAATACAAATTTGTGAAAAAAATATATCTGATATATTTTATATTTTGACTTGGCTAATTAAGAATATAAGTCCAAATTGATTGTATCTTGAACACGTAAATAAATGTTGCAATTATAACACAAACACATACTTATCACCATATGTTTTTTCGCGCGATTCTATCAATAAAATAAATATAAAATATTATGTGAACTGCTTTTGACTACTCAAACGCATAAGAATATTTTGCACAATAAGAATATGAGCTTGGTTATATCCTGAAGCATCATTTTATACAAAAGTACTTTAGCGCAAAATAAAATGTTTTTATTAAATTACATTTTAACGAAATATAACAATTTTCAATTAACATATTTCAGACACTTGCGCAGGTAAACTTTTGTTTACAACTTTTTAATCTAGAAAAATTTACTAGAAAAATGTAAAATCCGTTTGACAGCCTTTATTCAAGTTTTTTTTGGAAACTTATTTCTCGCTTTGCAAGTGTTTTTGTTTTACGTCATTTTTTTTTTATTATTTGTACTAAATATTAGTACTAAAATATCTCGAATATTAGTACTAAAGAGAAAGTAGGACAGTCAAAATAGAAGGAAGTAATATACGACTGGTGTAATCACCTGCGTATTTCTAGCTTGCAGTTAATTGAATATGATCTATTGCAAAACTGAAGGACAAAACTGAATGCCTTGAAGAGTAAGCAAAAAATGAGAAACTTGAGATCTACTATCTATGCATGGAAATCAATTTCAAGTTAAAGCTAAACTACGGCGCAACACATCGAATCTTTAAGCGCGAAAATCTTTCTCTGTTCCTCTTTTTATAGATAGAAACTCGTATTTATATGCTTCCAACGTGTATATTTTTTATATGATATCGTTTTAAACTGCTAAGCCTTAATCGAGAGACAATGCGCGTGCAGCGCGTATAAATTAATGTGGTAAAAATGGTACTCGTAAAATAATCGAAATAATCTACTATGCACAAAGTTGCTTTCTGAAAAACTACATTTTTTTGGAAAGCACATAATGTAACGTAATTATATCACTATTATTATTGTTGTCGTTGTTAATATTATTATTATTATTATTATTATTATTATTATTATTATTATTAATTATTATTATTATTATTATTATTAAATCCAATGAATGGCACTTAGAAGTTTCAAAAATTAAGAATGTAAAATTTTAATAAGTAGTAAAAATATAAGTTGTTTGTTAATTAAATATTTACAAGATATTTTTTTTGTCTTTTTAGTTTTGCAGATAAAACGTAATGTAATTAATAAAAATTCTTTGATGAACTAAAAAATAATTACATCATTGTCAATATATATGTGTATGTATATTATGTGTGTGATGTTCATATACATATGTATAGATTGCATAAAAAAATAAAGTATAAAATTTCTATCCTATCTGTTTATATGTAAAGACTTCGTGAATACCAGTTTTTTTAGAATATTAAGTATTGTATTGTAACAAAAAAAACTATATGTTTATGTAAGTAATGTATATATAGAAACGTTAGTTTGTAGAATATAACAGTGAGAGAAAGAAACTTTATTTTCTTAACACACAGGGAATGTTCTAAGTATTAACCGTTAGTCTAAAACATCCTGTATAATCTCAATTTAACTTTATCTAGTATTTCAATTTTATCTAGTATTTTTCTTAATCTTCCAACAACGAAATTAAGATCATTTTTGACTCATGAACTGATTCTTTAATTAGCCACATTAAACAATACAAATTGTTTGCAGAAAATAGAACTCTTTTATATTATAGAGTCAATAATGATCCCAAGTCTGCTATCAGAAAGTTCAACTGTGATTTATAAACTTTAAAAAAACACATTGTAATAGAACGATCAATGAGATCAAAAATGGAATACGCGAGAGTAAAATCCAATATATTATTGGATGTCATTTTAGTAAAATTAGTTATAAATTGAGAATTATAATAAAATCTTCCTATAAAAATGTGACTATAAAAATAATAATTACTCAGAGAGTTGTTTATATCAACTTTGCTTGCTATTCTCTTCGAATTATTTCAATTGCGCATATAAGAAATATGCTTAATTAAGACAAAAATGTGTAATGAGTAAATTTGTGTTTCACGATTATTTTGTAATTATTGAATTTGTTAAGATTCGTAACGTTTTATCAAGCAGTAAATATTTATAAGTATACACAAGTAGGAAGGTTGCTTGTGTCACAGACTTGAAAATTATGTACCAAAAAACAAAAGTCTGAAATGCTAACTCTTTTTTTACACTAACGCGCTTTCTTATTTTCAATTATGGAGACTAATTTTTAAAACATATCCGGGCAATTTATCACATATTCCCTCCATGTAAAAAAAGGCAAATATTCTTTAAAATAGTTATAAATGGTTTGCTAAGAGTCACGTTTCAAAATTATCAAGTTTTTCGTCGACAGTTTCGTACTTTCTATTCCAAATTGTTAAGAGATATATCAAGAAAAGAGATACCTAATTTGTCAATATAAAAGATACCTAATTTTTCTCCAAAAAACAGCAGCATCAATCTATAATTTGTTCACTATTTGAGCAATGGTTATTTTGAAAAATGTTGCAACAAAATGTTGACAACACAACTAAGTTATTTTAAAGTTGTGATTTTTACTATATAAAAGACTTAAATCTATTTGTGTAACGAGTAACTCTAGTTCGCTTTTGCGAAAATAATTTTTATTTCTCGCGACTGAGATGATGACATTAGCAAAACTGCTCAATTCCCATTATAGTTATTAAGTTAATAAATCTCATTGTTTATTGCAATATTCAATTATCTTTTATATTATAACCCTTTCTTCTTTCCTATAATATACTCTATTTCAAATATAATCTATTATAAATTGCTTTGAAGTATCGAGATTAGCATAACAATGTCAAAAATGAAAGAGAAAGTAAAAATGTGTGAAGAAAACTCATGGATATAAATCAGAATAAGATAAATTATATAATTTTCTATGTAACTAATAAATAAACGCGTATATATATTACGAGCAATTCAATTTGTTTATTGTGTTAATTAATTAATTAAAACACGATAACAGATATAAGAATTAATTGCTTTGAAAATTGTCTTTATCATTTTCTACAACAGATAATTTAATAATAGAATATATAAAATAAATCCTATTCTCTTTTCTCAAGATGATGGTATATCTCGCATGATATGACGCAAAACTTTTTCATACGTAAATTTCTATTTGCAATAAAAAAAAATTGTATTAGCACATACCTTTTCCTGTGTTCGATTCCACACAATTACGTTGTGACCACTGTTGATCAAATTTTTCACAATGCCACTACCCATGATGCCGAGTCCAAGAAAACCAAATTTGAGATTAGATGGAAGAATATTTTTATCTTTGAGAGTTTGCGACATAGTTTCAACATCAAGCGGCGGCGTAACCTGAAGCAAAAAAGTAACGAGAGTTATAGGGATGTCACAAGAAGCTCATCGATCTCAAATGGTCAAAAAAAGAGAAATTTCAAATATAGTAGTAAAATAAAATATTTTGTTGTTTCTTTAAATAGTAAATTAAATTTACTATTTTAAACTTTTACAAATGTTCAAAAGAAAATGTTTTGTTTGAAAATAGAATCACGGAACCAACAGGTGGTAAAAGAATCGTCAGGCGGCTAACTACGGCACTGGCATAGAACATTAGAGTGTACAGGATGTTTTCCGCGTATGCCCTGTGATCATCAGTCTATGACATCGGACGGTAAAGACTTAACCAAGCTACAGATGTACGCTCTCCATGTGCAATGTATATCTTTGTACTTCTTATAATATATAATAGTTCTCGTGCATATTGAAAAAATAAATCATTGATACTTACAGGTCTAGCTATATTTGCTGGTCTATTCAAAAGCGAGCCTGTTTTTCTAGTTGGAGAAGAATGATTTACTGTAGGACTGATACTGCCGAGTCTGTTGCTATTGCTAGCATTTGATTCTCTACGCTGCTTTTTAGCAGGTCGTCGTTCACTTGTATTGTTGTCGTTTATCCGCTTAGGTGGTTTTGTTGTTTCCTGTGATAATTTTTCAGTTTGTATATAATAGATACAATTAAAATATTCAATTTAATCTTTGTAGAAATATAAAACAAACAAACACACAAACACACACAATATTGATTCTTTACCTTGCGTGGTTTAGATGCTTTTATAACAGGCTTTTTTTCAGCAGCTATAGTTTCCTCTTTAAGTTTGTCAAACAAAGAATCTGGATCCAACCCATCATCAAACACCTAATAAATGTATATAAAAACTTCAATCATCTTTGATTTGTTAATAGACAAATAAAAAAGATATACAGAAATATATATTTATATATTTTACTTTTAACTTTATAATATAAAAAAATGTTTATTTTATACAGAATCTATAATAATGTGTTTATTAGTCACGCTTTAATTCATTAATAATTGATTATTAAGAAAACATATGTAAAAGATTTTACATATAAATACATATTAAATTTTAAATACATAAATACAACTTACTTCTCCTTTGGCAATAAAATCTTCTATAGCTTCTACGGCATCTTTAAATGCGCCAGACTTGCTGGACTTTACCAGAGTATCTTTATATTCTTGGTATGGTTTAATGTGGGACTCTTCTATCCATGCACTATAAAACAGTTATTATTGAAGAATTTATTGAGGAATAAATATTATTAGTGTGATGATTCTACAAATAAGGATAAACAATCTGTAAATAGAACTTACTAATTGTTTGTCCCAAAGAAGAAAATACACTGTACTGGTCCCTTTTTTGTATTGGCAGGCTTCTTTAAATCCTTTGAAGGAACTGATACCTTTGAATATCATTATAAAATTATATCATTATATAGTTACTATACAATTTAATTTGTAATATATTAATAAAAACAATATTGTTGGTATTTTTTAAATAAATTATTTTATATAACTTAGGTAAAAAGTAATAATATTATCAATAACACTATCCTCAATATCCTTAAATATACGAAAAAAATAAATAGATAATTGTTCAAAATTTTATTCTAACACAGTACACAAATCATCTATACAATTTCAATGTGCTTTTTTTTTCCAAATTATTTTTTTTTGTTTTTTGTTTTATTATACTTTTCCATTGCTAAACAAAAAATATATAAAATATATAAAAATACAGAGCATATCTCGCTATAATCTGCACACAATCCTGGCGAGTACACTCTGATAAACAAAAGTCAATATTCCAGACTAATTATTACTACTATTTCAGATTTAAAAAACCTTACATTTCGTTTCTTTTATCTTTCTTCCTCAAAAGTACAGATACTAATTTATTTCGTTTTGAATGTAAAAAATGTAGCTGTGTAAATACATATCGCGAATAATTGGAAGCGTTCGCGCAATATGACGCTTGACGTCACGCGCGTTTCCACCAATTAAAAAATACGCGACAGATTACGCGGGATCAATTCTCAAGTCTCCATCGATAGTGGACATCGGTCTCTCGGTATTTCGTCGAATTTATCGCGACGACAAGAAGCTTCCAATATCACGCCAAAAGTGGAGGATAAATAATTGCGCAGAGAGAGAGAGAGAGAGAAAGATAATTCAAGGGAAATGGAATTTAGGTTAGGTTTATTTTCTTAGTTTGCGCGCCAATTTGAATTCGAAGGCCGGGTGTGGCGGGAGATGGCAACGCGCGATGCGATGCGGATTGCAGCCAGTGGCGTCGACAGCTGCTGCGTCGCGAACGTTGTCAGCGAACATCGGCGACGCGGAACACACGTGAAAGCCGGACGACGTAAAATCTGCTTAATGTACGACGCGCGAGTGACTTTGCTCCATGATGCGCGCGCGCGCGCACGCATGAAAAGAAGAGCGCGAGCCTGCCTTACGACGTTCACGGACGAAAAGAAAGATAGAAGAAAAGGCGCACTACTTACCCGGCCGGGCCACGGCGAGAATCCCTTCATTTTCGCCCTGAAAGCCAGAAATAGACCAGTTGGAATTAATACACAAGCACCAAAGTAACGCGACAACATTGTACACACTCATAATACACACCATACTAGATCACCCAGTTTGAATACCTCCGACATCGCGAAATCAAGATTGAATCAACTCGCTCCTGCAACAGTCAACGTGCGACTGACTGACGAGCGTAGCGTCGCTTATCCGCGACGTGTGCCAATCGCCTTTCCCCGCGCTGTCCTCGTCTATAGTTCAGGAGGCTAGTCAAGTAAGAGATTGTTTCACGGCTTGACAATATTTTCGACGTTTCTGGCGTATAGAGAGCAACAATAATGTGCGCACTGGTCGCAATTAAGAGATCGTACTTGTATTGTTATTTTACAAAAAAAACGAGAAGAAAACATTTTAAATTGTAAACGTCTCACTTCCGTTGAAGAGCGCAGTCTCTGGTGGCTGTATTCCCGTCCTCAAGACTCGTTTGCAATGTACTGTTACCAGCAGCCAATCGAAATTCGATGTTTTGACAGATATATATGTTACGTTAGGTTAGAGTTAGGTTGTGCGATTGTGTTCAAATAAAGAGTTTGTTAGATTATTTGACACAAATTATCGCATTTATATTGAAAAATGCGATTAAATTAAATTAACAATAATTATTGTTTTTGTGTTCTACCGTCGAAAAGAATTTGCAAAGAAGTAAGCAAGATCTGCCAGATAATCTGCTGGGTTTGCGATGTGAGAAGCGATTTAAAGGTCGTTTTACATAAAACGCAGACGCAGGTAGCAAGTCGCAAGTGGAATTGACTAATTACGTTGGTCGATTGGCTTATTTGATCAATGTGATTGAACGATCTTAAAAAATTCTTATATATAGCCGATTGAAAATGACTGCGTTCAGCAGAACAATTGCTAAGTTGTCGTTTTGTCACTCAATGTTGACCTTTTGGTTCCAAAAGTAATAGCCAATCACGTTCGATTGTTATAAAGCAGTTCATTCTGCTGAACACAGCAAATGATGGACGTGCGATTAGTCAATTGTGAATCGTCACGTCGATTACGACTTACCAGCTGTCTGTCCGTATCTGTCAGCCATCGATTATAAACGTTTTTTGCCATTTAGAAGAGCAACGTTTTGCGTTTTGTAAACTTGTGCCGCTTTCTTCTGTGCCGTACTCATAATATCATTAGCGATACTGTTTCTCAGCTGCCTCGTACAAACCCAACCAGAGATAGACAATAACATTTGTCACAACATGGTACGTCCGCTGACACCCCGTGACAGAGGAGAGGAGGAGGTCATGAATAGTTTCGTTCACCAAATCTTTCTCGAACAATTACTCTTTCTCTTGCCGAAATATTCGAAAATATATTTCTCGTTACCTCGCGGGAACATCTCGTCGATTCGTGCTTCGCTTGGCAAAAATGTATCTCTCACGATCGTCAATATTTCCTTGCACAACTGACAACTTCACGCGTTTACGTTATTATTGTGTTTTCGATATCATTATACTGTGTTTTTTTTATTAAAAATCGCGAATCAATAGTCCCATTTATCTCTTGACGTTATCTAAGAAAACATATATTTTGATTTAATAAAAGCTTGTATCAGTTGTTTTTGAAAACAAATATTTGGCAGCCACACAATTTGTAAATTGTATATATTGAAGTCTATATTCTATGTGTTGCTTTATAGCCACCTCAGACAAGTGGGGAAACTACCAGTGGGGAGAGTACCAATAGCGAACCATCAAATCAGAATGAAATTCCAACAGTTACTGTAGCTATGCCCTTCATACATGTCGGCATACATGGTCATTCCAGTACTAATACTGGTTCATATGCTACAACAGCAAATCAAATGGTAATGTAACATATGTGGAACAATAATAATACTAATAATGACTTAAATAATTCTCAAGATATTAAAATTATGTTTCTAGATTGAAGGTGAAGAACTTCCACCACCAAAACCAGATTTTAGTGCACCACCTCCTTATGAAATTGCTACCAAATTGCCCAGTTATGAAGAGGTGCAACGCGAAAAGACTCTGCAGGGCGAGCTCCAGCCTCAAGTACATATGGTATATAATTTACATATAATTATATGATATATCATATATAATTGCATATATATAATATTTTGAATTATATAATTTTGAAATTATACAAATTTAATCTTTTTGTATTTTTTGATTTATTATAAATGTTACAAATTAAATATTTTACAGTCAGGAAATATTAGATCACCGCAACAACCTCTGACAATATTGGCTATAGATACAGAAGCTGCAGAAGGAGATCCAGAGAGTGGTTTACTTGGAACAGATTTTATGTTTTTCACAGCATTTCTTGGTAACGTATTTTTATTATTCTCTAAATTTTGATCTTTTTTAAAGCTACAAATAATTTGTGTGCCTAATGTATTATCTGTCTCTTTTTGTAGTCGCATTTTTGTTCAACTGGATTGGATTTCTTTTACTAATGTGTTTCTGCCATACTATTGCCTCTCGATATGGTGCATTAGCTGGTTTCGGATTGTCTTTAACAAAGTGGACACTCATTGTCAAGCATTCCACTGACCTTGCTTCGCGAGAAAACTCATGGTTATGGTGGTTGATAATGGCATTTGGTTTGTATAATTATGCAGAATGTTTGAAAAACATACTTCAATTTTGCAGTTCAATTCAAATTGCAAAACGACTATTGTTTCAGGAGTTCTAATCTGTGTACGTTCCATTATTCAATATCTGAATATCAAACGCGGTTGGCGACTGTTATCCGGCAGCGCACAGGAACGTTTACTGTTTTTCTATTAAAATCGATTCAATCTGCACTTTCTTTATTCAACTTGGCTTCAGAGCAGACAACATTTCTATGTGGAATCGTATATTTGTATAATATATAACCGATATCCTTGTGAGAAAAAGCATCATCATGTAGACCATAATATCTATCATTAATTGTGTATCTATATAGAAAAAGAAACAAGAACTTTAGAATTCAATTTGCCAAATTCACTATATTTAAAACAGATAATGCGAATGACAAACAAAGAAGCTTGAATTTTTGCACATATACACTGACTCACAAATACTGTTTTGTGATGTTCTATAAGGTAGATGGAAAATAGAATTGTACATTTTTATTGCTCAAAATAATATAAACAATGGTTTAAAATCGATGAATCTATTCATTTTTTGCGTTGTTCAAATACAAATGAAATACATGGAGTGTATGTCAATATGCAATTTATGCAAAATCGTCGTATTTAAGTGAGTTTAAGTGAGTCGTACGAAGAGACGAAGTATACAATTTGTTATTATTATCAGAGAAAATAATAAAGGACAAAAGTTCTGATAGAATACAAGACATTCTAGCAGAGTGTGAGTGTGTGTGTGTGTGTGTGAGAGAGAGAGAGTGTGTGTGTGTGTGTGTAGAAAGAGAGAGAGAAAAAGCTTCTAGAGATTTGATTACTTACTATAAACATGAATAAATATATAAGTGTATTGATAGTTTTTGCTTGTTTATAGTATTATAATTTATATATACATTATATATCATATATAAAAAGCAAATTCTTATTGAATTATGAGATAAAAATTATATATATATATATACACACATATATAGATATATATATATATAAATAATATATATATGTATTTACAATTTATTATATTACAAAATGATAGGTGCGCGATTATATGTTATTTTATGAAAACTTTCATTGTTATATTTATTCTAACGATAAAACGAAAAAAAACAGATATCCAAATTATTGTTCCTTCTTCCTCGTTTTACCTTTAAAATTAGAAAACAAAATTATACGAAGTGTAGTACATACATCTTTAAACATACAGATTTTACAAAACGATTTGTGCATCTTTTCACAAATATTAAATCTTTGCACAATATGTTTTTCAATAAACATTTTGCAAATACAATCAATGAATAAACTTATTTATCAACAAAAATACTATGTTATCATTTGGTCATACATTTTAATTTTAATGGTTACTAATACGTGTCAGTAATAAGATTATATATATTGATTTTAATTTATATTCTAGATTTTTACAATTGTGAATTACGTTAATTTTTTTTAAAAAATCTTGTACTATATAAGTAGTGTTTAGTACATCCTTGGTATCTTGGTCCCATGGTGTAATGGTTAGCACTCTGGACTCTGAATCCAGCGATCCGAGTTCAAATCTCGGTGGGACCTAGTCGTTCTTTTTTTTCCCTTTTTTTTGTTATTTTTTTCAAGTTTAAAACTTTAGAAGTTTTAATTTTTTATGTATAAAAAAGTTCCATTATATATCTCGCGTAATATTATTATAAGATAAAATTTTGTTTCTCTGTGCGCCTTTTCAAAGAGCAATACAACAGTATAACAAAAGAAGCAACTTATTGTCACAAACCAATTATTATGTTTTATTTAAATAATAACGCGTGCTTATTGATGCAAATTTAAAGATTATCCATATTTCTTTTTTTTGTATAATTAAAATTATAATTTTTTAATTTAAATTTATTATAGGATTTTTACGTAGAGAGTGTGTAACTCACGTCCGAATATTCTTATAAATACAGGTAGATTTCTTCATTGAAATAATGTTTTTTTACATATCAATATAGTCATAAAATTTAAAATCATTCAAAATAATCAATTAACCATGTTGATTGTTCACAAAAATAACTCGAAACTGCTTAGTGTTGTGTTTACGCAATACATACTTAATAGGTATGCAGCGTGCACAGACAGGAGCAGATGCGTTTATTGCATCATAATATCTTAAACAATGAAAAGTACAATTTTATATGTAAAGACATTACCGCCCCTGTTTGTACATATGTACGAACCAATACATATTATTAACTAAACGGGTATATATTACGATTACAATTAGTAGAATTTATTTACAAATAATCTCACTAATAAGCATCAATTTTTTCTTACCGATTATGTATTACAGAAAAACATGAAAAGCTTCGGGGAATACAACAAAATTGATCATATTACATCCGACAAAGATAATCCCGTAGTTTTTTTGGATGTTGCAGTCGACAGCGAGAAAGGTATGTCGCCCGCGAGGTTATAAATATTATGTACGTACACAGATAGTAGTAAGACTCATATTTTTATGTTTGCTCATATCTATAGTCGGAAGAATTGTTATAGAATTATTTAAGAAAGTTGTGCCACGAACTGCCGAAAATTTTCGTGCATTATGCACCGGCGAAAAAGGAGCTGGTATAAAAGCCAAAAAATTACACTACAAAGGGAGTATTTTCCACAAGCGTAAGCATTTTTGAAACTTTGAATCTATAATTTTGTACTAATTAAGAAGTAACAGAAATTTTCAAGTCACATAGTAATGTAAAAAAGCAGGTGATAGCAATTGATTGTCATACAACTTGATTTTATAGTCATCTCGCAGTTTATGATCCAAGGAGGAGATATTGTTAATTATGATGGTACCAGTGGAGAAAGTATTTATGGTTCACATTTTGAGGATGAGAATTTTATATATAAACATCGAGAACCTGGACTACTAAGTATGGTAAATGAAGGACAGCCAAATTCCAATAGTTCTCAATTTATCATTACTGTTCAACCTTCCACACATTTGGATAACACTAATGTGGTATTTGGAAAAATAATAAAAGGCATGGGTGCTGTATTAGAAATCACTAAAGTACAGACTGTGAAGGATATTCCAGCCCAAGTAAGACCATCTGTCTCTTAAACATAAGAGTAAATAATTTTTGTACTTTTTAACAATCAACTAGATTGATCCACTGGTTTGTTTAGAAAATAAGTATAGTTGATTGTGGAGAACTAAAAAGAGATGAAAGTTGGGGATTGGAAGAAAATGATGGATCCGAAGATGTTTACACATCATGGCCTGAAGACTGGGATTATTCCTCCCATGTTGAGAAGCTCAGTGTAAATCGACTGTTTGTTATTATATATTCATAAAGTTATATAAAGATTATACTTCAGATACTATTTTATATTAAATTTTCATAATATATATAGCATAAATATATGGAGGAAGTCATAAGGAAGATAAAAAACTCTGGCAATGATTATTTTTTTAAGAAGAATTTTGTTGACGCTGCCAGAAAATATAAGAAAGCATTACGCTATTATCGTTGGATGAGCGCACAGCAAGACATGCCAGATACACTGTATACTTCATTGGCAGATCTCAAACCAATTCTGTTACTGAATTTAGCTGCTGTACGATTAAAGCAAAACAAGTCTCGTGAGGTCATAGATCTTTGTAACGAGGTGAGTAATATCTTATGAGAACATTAATGTTGTTTCATACCAATTTTTTATTCAGGTCCTACAATTGGACAGTACTAATAGCAAAGCGTTATTTCGACGAGGTCAAGCCTATGTTAATTTGAGTGAATTTAAGTTAGGACTAGCAGATTTGCAGCAAGCACTTGAAACATGTCCTAATAACAAAGATATTATACGAGAAATAAGCAAATTAAAAGAGATGGAAAACTCTTATTTAGAAATTGAGAAAGCAACATGTCAAAAAATGTTTAATTGAGAATACACTTGTATATTTGTTTGAAAACACAACTATTGTCGACTTTCCTTTTTTTTTTTTTTTTTTTTAATATTTTTATCTTTTATATAGTAGCAATATACGGCAGTCTTTATTTAAGACAAGAAATCAAGTTTTATATAATTTTATATACACGTAAATAAGATTTCTAGATGGTAAAGGTTGTAATCAAAAAAGCATGCTTTTTTAATGATATGGTAGTAATGTATTAACTATATCATTTTCAATCAATGTATCATATATTTATTGATGAAAATGAACAAACATAAAGATATCTAGTAATCAAGTGTTTATTGTGTATCTCTTTATATTAGGTTTACAATCCTATCTTCCGAATATGGTCCGAAATGGTTTGCTGAGCTGAATTAAGCCTTTCTGCGATCTCCGATGTTGTCAGAAAAGGATCTTCCTCTAACATAGTCTTAACAACATCGTCATCGATCAAAGATGGTCGCCCAGAACGTGGTTTATCAGAAAGATCGAAAAATTCGAATCACCTGATTCGAATTTTTCGAACCATCTTCTGCATGTTTTCAATAAATTTCTACAAGCTTCTGTAGCATTTCTTCCTTGTTGAAATTCGTAAACGGACAGAACTTTCCGGTAGACCTAATATATATAAATGCTTGAAAATAACTGTCCAGACAGAAAAAAATATCTCAGGAATATTTAATATTCGTGATAGATAATGTGTATAACATGCTCTGAGTGTATATTTTTTTAAAACTTTTTAATATAAAAACACAATTGTAAATAATATTTGAAATAAGAGCATATGTATCTTTTGGTATGTTGTTAAAAAACATGAGAAATAAATGTAATATTACAGCTGTTTCTTTTTCATTTTTATCTCACGAATGAATATAATGAATATTTGTTGTTATTAAGAAATTCTTCTGTTTTTATCGTGTAATTATACATATATATGTATATTTCTCGAAAAACAATATAAATTTACAAGCTATCTTTTTTTGTTGAAACAAATCTTATTATAAACGATTCGCTAATCTTGTAAATTGCAAGTAATATTTGATTAGAAAAAGTTGGAAAAATATTATTAATAAGAATATAGAATAATACAATGTATAGATTTAATATCAAGTTTATTAAAGCTCTATGTATATATATTTGCAGAATATTATTCTCGATTAGACACAGGAATTTTTGTCGCACATAAATATAACAAGGTAGAATCATTAATTACAGAACTAAAATCACATTGTTTTTTTCTTTTTGCGTCGTTTTTAAATTGTGCTTGATGTACTAGCATATTTATAATGAATGTCTCATAATGTTTATTTCACAACGTTGGATAATATCTACATAACAATTCTCGCAAGTATCTACAGTGTACCTAAATGTAAAAGCTATTATAGTGACTAGATTCAATATCATGTTTCTATTACATTCTGAATATCTTCGATATTTTGGGTTGCGTATTGAAAGCAACACTTCTGCGTTTTACGTATGACTAAATAAATAAATAAATAAATAAAAGTGTGCACAACAGAAGAAAGCTAAAAATTAATTTAGATTTTAGAAAGATGTTTTTTTATGGACAATAAATGTGTGTGTGTGTGTGTGTAGATTTTACGGTTTTATTTTACTTTGAAAATAAAAACGAGAGCTTGACAACAAGATGTAATTTTTTTGAAGTAATGAAACAATTTCAAAGAAATAAAATGAATAAAATTAATTAAATGCTTTTAGAAACGACTTAGAGTACAAATGTTTGATAATTATTTCAGTGAAATACATGCTCTACAAGTATATAGATACCGTCAATTAGTCATATGGACGGAAAGTATCTGTGGAATTCCGACAATACACGAGTAACGTAACAATTGCACAAGTTAACTTACATATTTAATTAGTTATTGACATGAGTATGAAGACACTGCTTATATACCGCATTGTTTTTCATCAATACGTTTTGTTTAGACACGGATACTTTATTAGATCAAAATGGCAGCTTGTTCGTGATCAAAGTATCCCTTCTTTTATAATAAAATGACGTGTAATTAAAGTTAAATCCTGTTTTATGTAATTACGATTAGATTTACTTTTTGATGTTATTTACAGTGAGCATTTTCGATATCTTTCTTCTGTTTTTCTTTTCTTTTTTACGTGTGTACTTTCTTTTCCAAGAAAAGAATATATTATCATCCTATCGTGATTATATTACTCTCACAAGGCATAAAATATAGGATTTGACTTGACACAGTCAAAATCTAACAAATTTCTTTGTCATCATCGACCATATCATCCTTCTCCTTCTCGCAGTTTTGAAAATCGTCCGATCCATTTTCGGTTTCAATCAGGTTGTGCAGTTCTTTGCATAGTATTTCCTCGCATACTTCACTGTCTATTGCCGCGTTCTCTATTATATTTTCATAATTATCGGTTGCTTCGTTCTCAACCGCTTCTTTGAAATCGGATTCTATTACTTCCTCGCAACTCTTGAACATCTCGGGATTCTCGTTTGTTGAGTTTATCGCTTCGGGTATCTCGTTCGAATTCAAGATATCTGTATTGACCTCGTCGTCCGTTGTATCGGTGGACTGTGACACCTTTTTTAGCACGCTGTCCACTAAATTGGACGCAAAACTCTTGTTCTCGTTTCCTTCGTGTATCGTTTGATGTATCGGTAAACTTTGCGGTCTGTTAGGACGTCCGTACGGGAATGTATTCTCTTCGCCCGCCGGTGTGTGCACAGCAGATATCTCCGTCTGCGTAGCGACGCCGTTGTCAACGAGAATAGGTTTTGAATTCATGCTAGACATGCAACGCTTTATCTCGGACATCGAATCTTGCAATTGTTGGACCTGATAAAGAGACAAAAGAATCATATAACGTAATAAAAAAATTTTGCCGTGTCTGTCTTGCTTAACTCTTGCATCTGTATCAATTCACCTGAGTATGAAGTAAATTGCATGTCTGCGCGAGATTAGTGACTACATCTGCATTTGGTTGCAAAGTATTTTCCGTGTCGTTAAAGGTATTCTCTCGATTATTACCCGGTTGCAGACTAACGACCTTCTTCCACAACGCATTGATCGCTTGCATTTGCAATAATTGCAATTTGTGTTCGCTCTCGAGAGCAGTCCTCGTCGCTTCCATGTCGGTCGACAATTTCCTGTAAATTAATTTTATTTGTACATCCTATTCCACAGATAAATAATAAAGAATCATGCATTACCAAAATATAAGCTTACTGAATGTATTTATTTGTTCTTATCATATCGATTGTTTTTAGTATATTAGTTGCTTTTTTATTCAGATTTCTCGTGTGATAGCCTCGCCACATTCTTTGAATGCAAATAGCAGCTTTTTCCGCTTGATCCTGATCTGTTTTTTAACCCGAGAAAATAACATTCAATATAAAAAAACAATGTATATTTTTTGTAAGTATTAATGTTTAAAATATTAAAAATTAATATCTTTATACCTTTGTTGCTGTCTTCTTGTCTTCTTTGGATAGCCCGGTGCCGAATGCTGTCCAATTTCGCTTGACATACTTCGCTGTCCTCGTCGCTGCTCTGAATTCTGTTATCGGCATCGCCGTCCTTATCTTCCTTGTTTATATTCTTAAGTCTCTCGTTTGCACTCTTCGGTCGCTGTATATTTCTGCCTAGATTGGGACTCTTTGTGTTTCTCTTCGCGGGCAATGTTTTGCTTTGAACATAATTGTTGATTTTCACGCTGTGCGGATATTTGCTGTTAGCGTACGTCACGATCGGCTTGGCTATATTTGGTTTTACGCTACAGTTTGTCGCGGAATTGCTTTTCGCGAGTACGTTTGCTTTGATAGTGTTCAAATTTGTTTTTGCCATCGGATTTACAGTATTTATAATCGGTATTGCTTTCCCATCACCATCTATAGATGGTTTGCACGGTATTGTGATTTGACAAGGCGAGCTTAATTTGCTTGGTGTGGGCGTTTTCGGCAAAATTCGCGACAAGCCAGACGGTGGACGGAAGTCCGGACTCATCAAAGATTCTGGTACCGGAACCAATTTCGTAGCTGCTTGCAGAGGGCTTGATGTTTCTGAATAGAAAATTTTGTTCATTATTTAATCTCTAATAGTTTTGATTAAGATACACTTTAATTGACTCACCTTCCATATCTTGCAAACTATTGTTTGACATCTTGTTATTCAGCGTACCGGAAAGCATATTAGGATCTAAGCTTTGGGTCATTAGATTCGAATCATGTTCGCTGCTCAATAAACCATGACATGAAGAAACCATAGTGTCAGTGTGACAACTAGAAACCATTCGATCTGGCGATTTCATCTTCAACGAAGTCCTTGAAGAAGCTAAATAAACATAGTTTGCGATTATAACTGATATCACGCAATAAACAAACGTTCATCATTTGTGTAAAATATATAATTGTGCTTGGGGATAGTGTCTGATGCTAGCATTGCTAGCAGAAGCACGCAAATGATATTGTAGTCTACTATAATCGAAATTATACGCTATTTAAAGGAAGAATGTGAACTAGGTAAAAGGTTTTTTCCAAATCGTCCAACACTAATATGCTAACAAAATCTTCTAAGTAGCAACTGTGTAACGTTTTAACTGCTTTCATCGGCCAATGGTCGTTTGCACTATAAGCTCAAACAAAGCGACTTGCTGACAAAGTACAAGAGGTGTAGGATTATGCACGAATCTGATTTTTAATTAATTATTTTAATTGTGTTGTAAAAATTACAGATGTGTATAAGATAGAAATGGAAACGGACTAGTAATGAGAAAAAATTATAATAAAAACTTATATATAGATAAAAGTATTAAAATTATATTGAATTCTCTTGCACTGAAGTACTGAAAGTTAACTGTATAAGCTTCATTCATTATTCACAATTTTGCACTGTAGATTTTTAAAAAATAATTACTATATCCTCATAAATCTCTTAATTTTTATTAAATAACGTGTTATAAAATTGCCTTTAGATTCTTGCACATTCCTACTATGTAATTTTATTCGATAAATCCTCAGCTTGACCTTGGATACCTTTGCAAGGAGTATGGCAGACACAGTATTTTGCTTCATAAAATTTTGGTGATTGTAAGCATTTATCTTCATAGTATGTCAACATTGGCACTAGAGAAAACAGATCATAACTAGGATGTGTCTGTACTGAATATAACGATTGGAAAATCTAGACCACTACTAGTCCACTTCTCACGACTACGAGTAAATCGATCTCTAAAAATTGTTAATCTCAAAACTCGTTCTCTCGGTTCATCCGTGACGAACGCTATGTAAAAAGAAATGATACATTTATTAGACTCACTAGGTCGTCTGGGAGAGTTTGTCCTGTTATGGCTAAGTCTACGTCTAGCAGCTGGAGAAGGACTCATTGTCACGCTACTCAAGCTGTGCACGCTCCCGGCATCGCTCTGTTGATTCAATTGCTGCTGATGATGCTGAGCTTTGCTCAGTATGAGCCTAAGTTTCCTGTCCGTCTCGTTTTCTAAGGATTCACCCGAGAGCGGACAGACCGACGCTAAATATTGAGCAAGTAATGCATGTTCACCAACGCGGAATTGTCTACCTCGTCCCTGAGAATACAGCCACTCCGCTTTCAAGCTGAGTAAATGTTGTTGCCAATCAGTTCCGAAATGTTCATGTTCAATAAAACAATTTTTATATATAATAAAAATTGTATTAAAGAAAGAGAGAGAGAGAGAGAGAAGTTTAAAGATATGTATATTTTGAAAAACCCACCTTTCAATAGGATCAACCGCATAACCGTCGATTGACTTTAAGCTCATACACCAATTAATAACAAAAGGTCGATAGTCAAACCCACTATAAACTACTTGTTAAGAATAATACACGCTATTGTAATAATGTTATATATGTTAATGTAAACTAATATTCTTATGTATAAAAATATCATGAAAAAATTATAAAAGCAATGTTAAACACACATGATTGCTTATGATTATTGAAACATGGAATGCTGTATTGTGTTAGTATAACAATTCTTTGTAGCTATAAAATATTTGTAATATTGAAAAATACAACACATTAAAAGACTTTACTACCTTCTAAATGCAATAATAATAACAAATGTGCATATATGTACAAAAAGGATACATATTGTTACCTGTCATACACACACATGGATTATTAGCAATGGAAAAATTCACCAAGTTTTTTAGATTAGCCAAGTGCGACATTTCATTCAAATCAGTGATATTGTTATTTGCCAATGTCAATGTTTCAAGAGATGTGGGCAAGTAGCGTTCGCATTGACGCAGTGTTATTATGCGATTGTTATGTAAGAACAATTCCTGGAATAATGTAAGAAGAACATTAAAAACACTGAACAGTAATATCACACAAAAACTATTATATACCTTCA
The DNA here is from genome assembly GCA_014825475.1 of Pseudomyrmex flavicornis. Lineage (NCBI taxonomy): Eukaryota > Metazoa > Arthropoda > Insecta > Hymenoptera > Formicidae > Pseudomyrmex > Pseudomyrmex flavicornis. The sequence continues at coordinate 4,961 of QVNW01000855.1, read as the reverse complement.
AATTTCGCAAATAGGATATATCTGAGATATGACTGATACTGTTTTCAGACAAATCTAAGTGTTCCAGCTTCGTATTTGTATGTAGATGTTCAATAGACTAAAACAATACATAAATTGGATTTTGCTTATACATTATCTGTTCTTGATAAAGTATAAAATTAATAAAATAAATTATACTATACCTTAATGTTGTTACCAGCTAAACACAAAGTTTGCAAATTGATCATATCCTTGATACCTTCTATTGTAAGTATACCATTATTGGCTAAATTGAGAGTAACAAGATTATGTAACTTAGATACTCCGTACATTCGTAGCAATTGGTTTCTGACTATTGAAAGCTAAAAGCACCAAGAAATTAAAAAACATATACATATATTTTTGAATGATATGCATCAAAGTGAGAGCAATAAGAATAATAAATAAAGTATAAATTATAAATATGCTATTATTAAGTTTGCTAACATAATAAAACTTTCATAAAAAATCTTTATTAGTTTTAATCTTTATAAAGATCAGATGTATAGTTACAAAACTAAGGAAACTTGTCCTATTTTCTCAAGAATCTCTCGTCATTTTACTTTATAAGTTAATATTTTATATACAAATCTCTGCATGTGCATAAATTACCTTGGTAATTCTGTGATAAGAATCCAAATTATCGAGACGTTGTAAATCATTGTCATCTATGATCAATGTACTAATATCAGCATCTGAAGGACACCGGCTGAGTTTCTTGAGGCCCTGACCACTCAGGTCGAGAGTATCACAAACCAGAGATTCTAAAAACCACACATTAGTCGATAATGCGTAAAAACTAATATCTAACTTAAATTTGAAGAGCATTAAGACACGAGGATGAAAAAAGAAATCAAATTGACAATCATGTGCAGAAGAGTGTAATGAAAGAAAGTTCTAGTAAAGTGATACTAATCATAAAACTGTGAAACACACAAAGATATTCCGTCTATAAATTTATCTATTTCGTCGTCCAAGTGAATTATGTGGATATAATTATAAAAAATTTCAAAAAGATCTTACGAACCCGTCGAAGCCATGACAAACACAGCAAATCACAGTAATAAACCGAAACTGATGGACGCCGAGACGTGTTCCCAGATGTCATTAGTTGTCATCAGTCGTCCGTCGTCGTCGAGTGTGTTCGTGATACCGAATGAATAGATCCGAATGAGAAGATCTGTTCTTTGTAGATGCACCACCTAAGCTTTATGAAATTTTTATCTCTTCCTTCTCTTTCCGACGCTTATAATCGCATGATTGTTTTGCTTTAAGTAAGTACCGGAAGTAATATAGTGCAACTATAAAAAACAAACTTTGTACATGTTAAATTTTTACAAAGAAAAAAGAAGAGTGAAATTGTATTGACGCTGCAATTTTGACAGAGAGTGATATAGAAGACGTTGCAACTTGGCGCTTACAAAGTACACATAACGTTCATAAGTCTATAATATTGTAAAAAAAATTTATGTATTTTTACACAAAAGAGACATAGAACGAACTTCATTGTTTTCTTTTTTGTAAAATATTCGGTAATTTTATAAATTTCTTAACTTGAATTCATTAATTCCAATCGATATTTAAAGATGGTTAGTCACTTCGGAGAGGTAACATTTCCATCATCGCGAGCGTTTTGGGATGACGAAGATGAATATGAACCAGTGAAAAATTCTGAACATTGTTCGTAAGTAAAGATATTATATTTGTGTATTTTTAATGTAGAATCCTAATCTGATTTTATGTGTGTATGTATGTGTGTAATATTTATATTTTTATATTATGAATATGACAATAATATATAATATTGACAGAAAAATTCTATAAATGTAGAAGTCTGTGAATATGTTACTTATACAATATATGTATAATATATGTGATTTTATTGTTTCAGAAAATTATATGTAAACTGGCTACAAAGTAAGCCGCAATGTATAGAAACATTTATTATGATAGAAGGGGATCCATTAACTTGTACTATAAATTGTTTTTACTATTTAGTTCTAACAGTTTAAATTATTGTTGACTTATAATCTATATTATGTTTTAGCTTTTATGGCACAATCCTTGTGTCACAAACTGGATGAAACATGCATCATAGAAAACAAACATCACAAGAAAGTTTCTGTTATCTATAAAATTGACAAAGGCATGTATTTATGTACTTTCTTGTCACAATTTGATACAAAAGAAGCAGGAAAACTCATAGAACAAGTGAGTGTTTTGTTCAAATATAATCTGTTTTCTTGTATCTTGATATATTTATGAACTTGAGGAATATTATACATGTATTTATTTTTACAGCTATCTGACTTATTGTTAAGCACAGAGAACACAATTGCAATAGTATGTCGTCATATATCACAGTTTCAGAGTACAAATATTCCAGAGTCTTCATCATTTTTAAGAGTGTTAACCTCTAAAACTACAAAAAATGTTACTGAATGCAAAATTGAATCATTGGAACAGCCAAATATTATATTTGGTTTTGGAGCAGGAGGTATTTACACTTTATGTACAATATGTACGCGTGAAATATGTATTAACCTTTTGAGAATGGAATAATTTTTTTGATGTGTTAAAAATTTTAGAATTAAAGGCACGTTGGAAATATTAATAAAAGTTTGATATCTGGAATATTCCGTCCACAAAAGAGTTAATTACAAAGTGATCTAAATCAATTGAAAGAATTAATTACAAAATAATCTTAATCAACTAATTATTTTGTTTCAGTTTTATCTTATGCTGAATTTGCAAGCATGCCAGCTACATTATACGTATTATATGTAGACAGTTTCATATTAGATTCCAAATACATTGAACCAATTTTACAAATTCTACCTAATAAAATACGTTGTAAATTACAACATCCCAAAGTTGGGATGGAAAATTTTTTTAATAAAGGAAATCTTTACATGTAAAAAACTTGGTTCATTTTATTTTTTTCATATAAATATTTTCTGATCCTAAACTAAATATGTAAATTATATTAACAAAAGTATTACTTATTTTGAGTTTCACCAGACAGATAATATAAACAAAAAGAAAAAAACAAAAAAAACTATTGTATTACGCTGAAATAGTCGATATAAAATATAATGTATACGGTACATGTATACATCATACGAACTTTACATAACAATGTAAATTAATAGTACTTTTCTTCTGTCTGTAATACTTTGCTTACGGGATATAATACGCTGATATACAGATTCAATAACCGCACATGTGTAGTTCTACGCATTCCGTAAGTGAAGTAGATAATGGTTTTGCAATTGATATAACTTAGATACGCTATATATATATATATTGCCTGCTATTATGGTTGCTGCGGATAATAGCTGCGTGATGGGCCAGCCGGTGGAATCGGATTATTCCCTAGGAAGTATGACGTGTTAGGCGGATAAGTGTACGGTTGGAAAGTATTTTGATTAGCAGCTGATGCCGGAGCTGCCGTGGGACGAATGCCGGGCGATAGTGCGATATGATGAATTGGTGGTACCATATGATTCATTGTATTTACAGGTGGAGGTGGTACTGAAACGTTTGCAGGTGGAAATGTTGCTGGATAAGTTGTGTTATTTGATGGTGGAAAATTTGCTGGATATGTAGGAAAATGTACTGTTGAGATATCTATTGGTTTAATTGAATCTGTAGCGTCAACAGTTGAACATCCATTTGCAGAAACTGGTGCTGATACTGTTGACGGTGCTTCGATCTTAGAAGACTTTCCAGGTGTTACTGTAACATTTGCAAATCATTGTAATATCTAAGTATTTTAACACTCATTTAAAAATGTCTTTTTAACGATTTCATAAATATAAGTGTTATTTTTGTTTACCATTTGGTGTATTAGATGCAGAGTCTATAGTAGCAGTAGGAACAGGTCGTTCTCTGCATGTTTCACTGGATGATGGTATCATTGGTGGTGAATCAGGTGGTTTTGGATTATTTGATTGTGAATACAAATCCAATACTTGATGGCAAATATCTAAAAATACAATATATTTGAATCAATTTCTGTAATATTAAGAAAAAACATTTTATAAAATACCAAAACAATTTTATTTTGAATATTTTTACCTTCTAAGAGGTCCATAGTCACGTCCTCAACAAACATATCCCACCAGCGTAAATGTCTTTGATGTCTTCCTATCCAATCTACTACTTCAAACTTACTTAACTTTCCTGCTAAGTACATGAGAGCAACAGCTATGATTTCTGGCTCCCATTGTAGCGACAATGTGGTACATAAACTAGAAAAAGAATGTTTAGTTTTTACATTTAGACACAAAAATGCAACCTATATTAATGAGAAATAAATTTAATCATATATACCTATCATTAACAAATGTCCAAGCCATTTGAACCATTTTTTGCAACTTGACTTTATCTCCTAGTACATAAAATTGTCCATATTAATAAAACTTACACTTAATATATACAAATCTATATGTTACATTACCTTTAAGACACTTTGCATATTTTAATAAATAGTTGTATGGATGTTCTACTTGTAGGTCAAATTTTATAGTTTGTAATAAAATTCTTTCCAATGTCAATACTTCTTCCTATTCAAAAAATTGCAAAACATGTTTTTTAAGAAAATAGAGCACTCTTTATAGTAAATTACTTACTTTAGGATCTTCTCCAAATGTCATAAACTTTTGTTCTGATACTAAAGTCTTTGCAGTTCGTATAATATCTTTACACTTCTTTGGAGTTTCTTCAACTTTGCCAGCTAAAAGCAAACAGCAACAAGCTGTCACCTAAATTATAATAATGCAATTTATATTTAGGAATGTTATATAAAAAGAATTGATATATCTACATACATAATATCTATATATACAGGGTGTATGACTTTAACATCTCTTGTAGACAGGTAGAAGAAGTAAAACTGAGTCGAAAAGTCCTGAACCATTTTTTTCTATTACATATAATAA
>QVNW01000854.1:0-41586 GCA_014825475.1 Pseudomyrmex flavicornis | reverse complement strand
TCTCGCGAGATGGGATATGGATGAAGTTAGGAGAAGGAGAAGCGAGGCTTGCTTTTGCAATTGAGAAAACACAGTGAGGAAAAGGTTGAAGGGAATTACACTTCTGTCTGGATGACAGATTAATTAAGTTCGGAATTTAACTTTTCAGTTGAAAAGTCTCTCATTACGTTCACTCATTATTCCCACAAAGGATAATGATTGTCGGAAAGTGGAGAGAGAGAAGTATATAGAACGCAAAATATCGAGACTCGATATTTTGCAGCCTTCTCTTTCGGGTAAACACGACAAAACAAATAACAAAGCGTCGCGGCTGGCTCGTGGTCGTCGAAGTATCAAATTCATTAGCATAATCGATACACACATGTTGCCCGACGATTGATTCGCGTGAGAATATCGGATTCATATTTTATGGCCTCGACGCTCGAATCAAACATCTCGCGAATTGATTTGCTACCGTTGGTAATGTTTCAACCAAGTTTCTCTATACGTTATAACCGAGTGAACGTAAATAAAACACATAAAAAAAAAAAAAAATTCACTCAGTGCACTCTGTGCGGAACAGCAGTGTGTACAGAAATTTCAACCGTATATCGACCGTATCAGCGAACATATTCGTTATTACAATTTATATATCGCGATACGGCGAAACAAAGTTTTTTCACGTATCGTCGCCGCGCAAAATGCACCACGCTGCGCGCACGATGAAGTAATTAATTCCAGCTTTCCGTTTTCCCTCCGTCCGCAAAGCGCAAACGTGGAATACAGAGCTGCAAAGCGCGTACGGGACAACGAAACGCGTTGAAAATTCTAAAATATCCGCGCACGCACCACCAGGAGACGGCCCCCGAGCTAGATGGGCGAATTAATTAAATCCAACCGACCGCGCAATAGCTGCGGAGATCGCTGAGAGGTCAAACCCATGTTGAGAGCGAAAATAAAAAAAAAAATAAATAAATAAATAAAACGATTGCGAGAATCATTCCAAAAAATATCTCGAAAAATATCTCGACGACCACAGAGAATAGAGCGACGACGACGACGACGATGACAACGACGACGACGACGACGACGACGACGACGACGACGACGACGACGACGACGACGACGACGTTAATAACGAATGACGACACAACGAGAACGTTTCGTCGGATTGGTAATTATTTCCGACGAATATATATGTACGGACGGTCCAGGCATACATATATGTATGTGTGTACATGGATGTATATTGAGTGTACTTATACATATGTACGTATATATACGCGGAGACACAATAGCGAGGTGGTGTTAATAGGCAAACGGCTACCTACCAGCTCGGAAACCAATGGTATCGACTTCCGGCGCGGTCGAATGTCCGGCATGCTGTCGATGGTGCTGTAGAAAGGATTGTCGCCTGGATGCCTGCAACAAAAAGGATTTTGGAACTTGCGTCAGCATGAGATTGCGATCGCGTGTCGAATCTTCCGTTTTCGAAAGGGAACGATTTAAGAAGCTAATTCTTTACGTTTTTTGTTTTACGGAGTATTTTAATAATAAATATTACTCTACTACGTTGCTACGTTTATCGCAAAACGTCGTTCTCGTTGAAGTAAAAAAAGAAAAATTATGGATGTAGCAAACATGAAAGAAACACAATATTGTGAATGTCCGTAATAACTTTAGGAAATCGATAAACCTTGAAACGTTCGCATAGGCGAATAAGATACGAATGTCGATAAAACGTTTACAAGTTGAACCTGTGATCGATTCCGCGTAGATTGGAAATGAACTGAACTTTCAAAATCAAACTGCAGACTCAAGTTGGTCATAGTTCTTGGAGAGATTTTCCTGCAAGCCTTAGAGAAAAGAAATTTGTGCTTGTTAGAAACTTTTCGGGAAATCCAAGAATATCCATAAGTCCTCGCCGATTTATTATAAGCATAAAATTACATTCGACGTATTTCCACACGTTTTTTTTTCGAAATTTTAATTGTACGAGAAATGTAATAATAAAATCTTTTTGAACAGGTTTTTTATTAAACAATTTGAAGATTAAGATTGGCGAAATAAATTTAACGGATAGCTATTGTAAAAAATGCGATATATCGAGATTTGAAAACCGCCATTTATGCGACATAATTTTTTCCGAACGTCAGACAATGACAGGCTCGCGAGATGCTTCGTTGTTCGTATATTTCAAGATAAAAATTTATCGGAAATATTGTTCTGTATATATAAAGAGGAAAAAGTAAATTGGAAGACATTTTATCAGCGATTTATTTCATCTTCCATTTGGCACTTAAAGAGAATGATTGCGAGATATCTTAAATCACATTTTATGAAGAACGGACGTAGACGTTTCTGTTGGTTATCGCGCACAATTTATTTTTTCATATTTACTATTAAAGATAAGAAAAATAACACGATGAAATATATTCATTTTATGTTATAAATAAATGTGTTTCATTTAATATTACATAGTATCGCATGTATATGTATATATGGGGCTTTAAAAAAAGTAGAACATTTTAAAGATTAATGAACGTGCGTGTGTGTGTGTACGTGTGACCGAGATTTTGGTTAATTTTATCAAACTTGATACGCAACTTGTGAGAAAGAGTGTGGGTTGCGCAAAAATAAATTTGCAACAAGGAGATTAAGGTGAGCTTAATTACAAAAATAATGACTTACCCGTTTGCTCGTCCGCCGGATTCGCCGCCCGGTCCGCTGCCGTTCTAACAAACAAAAAAACAAGTTTATTAAAAACAAGCTCAGTAACAGTTCAAAAAACGGAAATGGAGAGCGCGCGGTGCCGATCGCGCGAACGCAGTGGTGGCGCAAAGTGTTTTCTCTTTCCTTCTACGCTTAATTACACAAGCCTTTGTCAAAAGACGTGCGGCCACGGAAGACGAGGAAGACTACGTTGGAGGAACAGCGACGATATAAGCGCGAGGATCGATCTTGGGAAATTTTATCTCGCCCCAAAGCGATAAATATTCTAATAACCGTCCGGTCGGACGGATATTGCAAAACCGCGGAATAAATTTCCTGTTCTAATTTCCGTGGCCGCGCGCGCACGCACAATGCTCTGCTCTTTGTGAGTCATTTCTATCGCTACATATATATTCTACGGATCTAAGCGAGAAATTACGGATGGAATGATAGAGCGCGCGGGAAGGAAAAATCGCAGAGGGTTGTGAAGGAAGTCTTTGTCGACTGTGATACGGAGAAAAAGGAAAAAAAAGCTATCGTCTTCTCGTGCGATTTTCAAAGAACATTCTTTTTGTCGGCTCTTACAGTTTCCACGTTTCCTCCTTTTTTTTACCTCTCTTCTTCCTATAAATAGCTTAGATTAGGACCGTTTTTTCTTCTCCGACACTGTAACCGCCTCGTCTCCCTTCGCGTTCCCGGTTTGCATTTTCCACTTCTCGCCCGTCTATTGTTCTTCCGCAACGCAGGTTTCGAGAAGCTCCGAGCTCCATCGACTGCGCGTTATACGATCTGAATGTTGCTCTCTCTCTCTCTCTGTCTTTCTGTCTTTCTGTCTTTCTCTCTCTCTTTCTCTCTTTATCTCCCGATCTCTCTCTGTATCTCCAACTATCACTTTCCCTTTAATCCCTTTCTCGTTCACAGGTCGAACCGTTCTCATCTCGTTTGTCTCGCCATTAATCAACCTTCGGCTCACCGGCGACCTCAAAGAAAGCATTTTGTCGTGTGTCAGCCGGCTGGACTCACGGTTCGATCGAGCGCTTCGAGCCCACGGTGGACCAAAGGCGATAAATTTTCCGCGAACGTCCGAGGTCTTGACCCTTTCTTCGTACATATGTACATCTACCGATATTTTTCGCATCAAGCTTCTTTCGGCCGTCCTTAGCTCCGATTATTCTCAATGAAGACTCGTCCGTATCGGTCTTGAAGATACGAAAATCCTGAGAACTCGATATCTCCGACCGACGAGAGAAAGGGATATCCACTTCAGTTGGCTTTCCTTGTTTTCAAGTGTGTCTTTCCTTCCCTCTTCTCGCTTTACATCGCATTTTCTTTTGTTTGCGTTTCTTCTTGCGCATCATTTCGTGCTAATCCGCGTTCGCTCGGTCGCGCGATGAAATGGAAGTTTCGGAGATAGAGAGTTGTGTAACAGCCCGTATAAATATAATATCACGTCGTAAATTTCTGTGTCACGATAGAGATATAATATAAACTTATCGATAGAGCATAACAAGTGTAATAAGTATTTAGAGTTAGAGCCGTAGGTAATTCCGTCCCTTAACGCTTTTTTCCTTTCTTTCTCTTTCAATTTCTTTCTCGCGTCACATTCGCAAGTTTTCTCGCACACATTCTCTCAAGGTACAATTTTGTTCTCACTCTCACATATCTCATTTTCACATATCGCATTTTCGCTCTCTCTCTCTCTTTCTCTCTCTTTCTCACTCTTTCTCTCGCACTGTCGCTCGCTCCCATTCTCTCTTTCTCTTGAACAGTCTTGCGTAAAGGGTTTTTTTCTCTCTGTTTGCTTAAAAAGCTTACAAGACAACACTGGAGCATTGACAATTTTTGTTTCGTTTTTTTTTTTTCACATTTAGTCGTAAAGTGACGGCCTTCGAGCGAATCTCGTTAAAGCGCGGCGTCAATAAAACATGAGGCCTCATAATTCCCATTTTCGCAATGCGTTCATATATGAATTTGCATTCGTAATGAATCATCATGGATGAGAACGGTTTAATTGGCAATAAGGATTACCTCTCTCTCCGTTGATCGAAATGAAACGATTTCGGAGAATGCCAAATCGCCGTATCATTAAACGCGAAATAGCGCGTCGTAATAATAGCAACGAATAATCGCGAAAAACTTGGAAATTAAAAGTTGACTTTATTATCTCTCGTAAAACAAAAGTTGATTTTCTCATTACCGGACTGAAAATTCATGCCGCGCCCTTGTGGAATTCCGCTGTGCGGAACGACGTTTTTCCGTCGGCCAGAACGCAGATTAATTATCCATAACACGTATATGCTGAATTTTACTGCGTAACAGCAAGTAAATTAGAGCCCGGTTAACTCGGTAAATTTTGCCGCGCGTGGCAAAATTAGATGCGACATTTCCGCTGTCACATGAGATAATTTTTGTCAACATTGCGGGAATTCGACGCGCGACACGTTGAAATTTAATTAATTTATTTCTCCAACACACACACGCGCGCGCGCGCGCGCGTAAATGTTGATAAAATAATGCGGATATAATAAATAATATACGGGACGCGTGCGACACGAAACGAAGACGCGCTCGAAGGCAAGGAAGTTATACAACTCAAATACAATATATACATCTACACGGAATAGTATCGCCTCGCGAATATAAATTCTGACACAAGCGCTTGATTATTAACAACCGAAACTCTAAATCTATTGTTTATTGGATGCCGTCTGTATATTACGTGTGTGTTTTATACTCGTTACATCTCTAACAAATTTTTTTTTTCCCATTATCTATTAGGCCTTAACAACTTCCTTTAATTCGCTTACAGACACTAGTCGTCAATTGACGTCGCTATATTTGCTAGGTTGAGAAGCCTTAAGAAATCTTCGCTGTATGTACTAAATACATCGATCGATAGAGGGGAAAAGGCGAGCGCGCGTACGCGCGCTTTGCCTCCCGCTTTCCGCAGTTTTAATGATATGACATTTAATGAAACGATATCGGTGATATGCAGGTGCGTGATTTGAGCAGTGCCTGCTCGTCGAGACTGTCAAGAGCGTCGAGATTTGTGATTGTAAAAAAAGCTACGTTCACTCGGAATATATCGTGATAATTATTTCAGCGGATCGCGCGCGCGATCGCGTCGAACACATCTCGAACAATCGTCGGCTGACAGCTGGAGTCGTTTTCACAAGTCTGTCCCGCGCCTGTATATCGGGGTCGCGGAAAATTTTACGAGAACTCCGTTGCTCCGTGTGTTGTCTCGACGAAAAGACACTCGCGAATATAAAGCTCTCTGTTCTGTGCCCTGTGAGTTCTGGTTTACCTGCGACCAATGATGAACACGAGTGTCTCACGAAAAGGAAAGGATTTTCTCTGTAATTTGCGCAAATTGCTCTTGCGAGAAGTGCACCAATTAGCCAGAAAATACTTATTATTATTAAGTACTCCGTTAGTCCTAATGTTGCGGCAATTCGATCCCCCGTTTCGCGTTCTGCGATATCTCGTTGACCGTAATTAAAAGCTCATTACATGCGAGCTCGTTATCTCGGCAAAAGTTTAACGTTCAATACACGATATGTACTTACAGGCGCGTCTCAACGCGCGCGATGCGACAGACTGCGAAAAATTTTTATCGCAGCGCATAAAATCGAGCCGACGACAAAAAGTCGCCGGCGATTAGAAAAAATTTCGTCAGCCCTTTGTAATTCGGAACGTAATTGAATTTCACAGCGAGAAAGAAAAAAATCCTCCTCCCGTATGAGAGAAAAACGTGATTAACGCTTCATTTCATCAAGATTAATCGCGCTTCCAGCTAGCGATTATGACTGTCGTTATATTGCGTGTGCATTGTAATAAATCCGTACGGCAGCTGACGTGTGGCTCGCGTTGAAAATTCAAGGACAAGTGTCGGGGCGAGCGAACAAAACACATACACATACGCACGCGGAAACTCAACTGTCACGCGAGAAGGGAGCGTCGCGTTTTCGAAGTCGATTACAACACACGCTCCCGGCGCGCAAAAAAAAAGTCGCCGGGACGAATAGATTTCCCGCGAGTCTATATTATTCGTGCAAGGGAGAAAGGAGGAGGAGGAGGAGCAGTGAATGCGATTGTCACAAAGGCGCGCGACTGTCGGTGATTAATGGAAATGGAAATAGAGCGAGTCACGGAAAAGCTAATACGCGAAGAAGTGGCCCGGAGAAACGTCCACATGCCGCTTACGTATGCATTGTGATATGCACGTGCTTTTGCATAAAAGCCAATTCCGCGTTGTGTTCCGGCATTGTACGGGAGATCGTCGCCGAGAAACGTAACACGGCCAAGCGCGCGTAAAAAAGCACCGAAACGTAAACGTCCCCTCGTAAAAAGAACGAAGAACCTTTACGAAGGACTGACGAGATTCCAAACTTTAATACGATATATTGTATATACGCAGCTGTGATTTATGATTGTGCAATAGTCCGGTGTAAATATATATATATAATTACGATGCTAAATAGCAACGTCACTGAAATTTACATACGCCGCGCAAATAAATTACTTTTTGCGCGCGGGAACATAATAAATAAAACAATGAAGAATATATCGGGGATCGATGAGCTTTGAACGACGTGACATCGATGAATCGATCAATTGGGCGCGACGATTCGTCGCGAGGTGACGGGTGAGTAAATTACCGTACACATGTTTCGGAACGTAGCTCCAAAACTGGAAATAGCCGCAGGTAACCAGAGACATTCGCCCGTCGTTGCCTGTACGTGTGTGTACGTGAATCTGTGGTAAATATGGACACCGTGTGTGTGTGTGTGTGTGTGTGTATGAGATATTCCGCGAATGATATGTCGAGCTGTATGTATGTATGTATGTACGTGTGACGACAGTAACAATATGTGTGTGCGCCTAATTGTGCTAGCAGAGCCAAGACCCACAAACAACTGCGTGGTAACCTACCGATCCCACGTTCGCCTAATCATCCCACAGCTCACTGCGATTTATCTTGAAACTTCCGCTTTTCCGCACGTAAATGTGTGAACGCGGTTATACCGCCCGAGATTCGCGTTTGTCGTAAATTATCGTTATGATCCGCTGCGCGTCGATATTATAACAATATAAAGCGCATTTATATTGTTGCCCCCGATAAGTGTCTTAATTATGAGGATATGTATCTGCACCTACACCTTATCGGCTCTGCGCGTAATAACAGAGCGCCATATCTGAACACATAAGATACAAGATATTTCGCGCGAAGGAGAAACTAGAGAGACGACTCCCTCGTCTTTAACACCTACGATTTCTGATGCAATAAAGTTCTTTTTCTTCTTTTTTTTTCTACACGTTAAAATTTCTTTCACGTTCAACAATTTCCTTACAAACGAAAAGTCGTTAATCGTTGCATATATCACTTGGAAAGACAATCGGTCTCGTGTCTGTTTGACAGGCTTCTTGCAGTCTCTCCCGCGTCAAATGTTCGATGTTCCGTGTAATTTCGCCGCGTTCCTGCGTTATCGCAAGGATTCGAGATAATCGCGCACGGATGACTGCTCGTGAATGAGAATCGCAAAATGACAATAAGTGAAGAATATGATTGTAGTCGTCGGACAAGTCATTTTTACTAAGCCAGTCGCTATCGGAAGGTGTTGGAAGATAAACATAAAGTAATCTATGTGAAAGATAGATTAATTCTAAAATTTCAATTTCTGATGTAAATTGAGCTCTTTAATCGATCTTATTCATCAGTTTCTCTCTCTCTCTCTCTCTCTCTCTCTCTCTCTCTCTCTTTCTTTCTCTCAGATATTTCTATAAAGATTGTGTAACAAAAAACGGAAACAAACTGTTATCATGTAGATCGGATTCTCACATTTCTGTTTCAAAATAAAAGAAAGTAAAATTTTAGAAATTCAATTTTTTTTTGTGACCGCTTTGTAACGATCTTGTTCCAATCGTGTCTCTCGTGACTTGTACACGGAACATATAGTGTGACTTTTATGCGCGGTATATCAGAGCTTGAGTTTCCCATTCGGCTTGACTAATGGATTAACCAAGTTGAATACGCTGAAGGCGTAACGCGTCGCGCATATAACTTCGAATTATGGAGATCCTGAATGTGCGAAAGTTACACGTGATCTCATTACATTCCCGCGACAACGAGAGAAGTTATTGAATAAATCGCGGCGGAACCCGCGTAAGCACGTCAACACGATATTCGTCAACGTCATTCAGTTGCACTCGCAATTTATATCTGTTTGATATTTCCATTTACTTGATGTTTTCTCTACCTCCTCTTCGGAAAGAGAGAGAAAAAACATCGAGCATTGCTTTTACTCGCGACGCCGTTTTTTTACGCTATTTTCTTTACAACATACATTCCGCAAAAATTACCATCCTTACATACGCGAGCTAAGAATTTATTTCCTCGAAACCCAACCTAGATGTGACTCCTTCAACATGTGTCACGCCATTTTTACCCCGTTTCACATATGACTGTGTATATTTGTCATTGAAACAGCAAAGTGAGTTTTTCCATCCGCACGCGAAAAAGAGCGTCAGAAATACGTCCGCTACGTCCGCGAATAGCTTCTCGGTCGAATAGTTTTTTTTTTTTGGTTTTTTTGCAAAGCATCAGAAGTACCTTTCTGCGAAATAGCCATTAATGGATCTTAATGAACTCTTAATTACATTTACGAGTGGCTTCGAGAGTGAAACGTTCTTTTTTTTTTCATCGTTAGATTTAAAATAAATCTACATTGGAATTACATATAATGTATATATAAAATTAACTTCGCAGCTGAAAAAAACTTCTCAGATACGCGACTTACTCGTCCGACGATTTTTAAAAGAATTTATCTTAAAATGGAATGTCGTGTTCAAGCAAAGTATCCGATTCGTGTAACCGATCATTCCATTATCTCGGTCAGTTTCTCCATAACGGATCGTGCTGAAACGTACTGCCGATATATCAAAAAATAGCAAAGTTGCGCCTGGCTGAATTGCCAGACAGATCAATTAAAATTACTACCATCCTGCCAACTGCACAGTGCAAAAATACAAAAAAATGCGAGAAATATTCATAAAAAACAGAGTCAAAAATTATAGTGAAATAAAGAATTAAATAACATTTTGTTTTGTTATCTATCTATCTATCTCTCTCTTTCTTTCTGTGCTGCAAAAAACTCATATTCGAAAATGACGTTTTATTGTGCGATACCGGCTATTAAGGTTCTATTAACTGTTGTAACCTCACGTCTGATGGTTAGTTGTTTTTTCACGATTTTTTTTTTTTTTGGTTTTTAATTATCGCAGAACAATTTTTATCGGAATTAATTTTTTTTAACGTCGCCTGTAGCGACAATCTGTACGTGACGTAAAACGAGGCAAATATAGAATCTCTTTCGGAGCGTGTGAGCGTGTGAGATGCTATGAGCTACGTTCGTTCCCCCAAATTATACGAACCCTTTATTTCCCCAATTTATCACACGAAAAGCTTATGTACTACGTTTCTCATTCTCTTTCTCTCTGGAAAAAACATGACTAAACACATTGTTTTGTTATAGTATTAATTGACACAAATATCTACCGCGTACAGGCTATAGTGTAAATGTATGTATAGATATATCTTCATGTGTAAATATATATATAATATGTATACGTGAATTAGGCATGTGTGTTTAATTTTTTTTGTAATATATATATATATAATTCTGTATGTGAGACACATGTGTGAGAGAGCCAAGAAAAAATCGGCCTGACGCACCATGTTCGAGCGATAATTCGACGAAGAAGACAAATTACGTGGGTGTGTGACATTTATATTATATATATATAATGATACCACGACGAATATTACATATATAATTATTAATGAGACCCCGTTACTAGGCGCGTTAAATATGTATATATATATATATTTATATATGTATATGTATATACTAAACTCTCGGTCGCGCGCTGAGAAATCCGCTCGCTCTTTTCACATTATTATAACGCTCATATAAAAGTGAGAAATTGTAGAGAATTGGTCTGGTCGTACATATATTGGCCTCGGTATATATCGCGCTGCCGAACCTTCGATGATCCGACGACTCGACCGACGACGACGAACACTCTTGCCGGAATTTAGTTGACCAGTTCGAGTTCTTTCCCTCGTCAGTCGATAATTCGATATGTGGTAATTAACTTAAGCGCGTGTGTCTCGTCAGTCGAATCGTACGGTCATCCCGAAGACGAATCATAGAACGTCGAGGAGCCAGCCGCTCGATTCTGCTCCCGGAAGACTCGCTCCGCTCGGGCTTAACTCGTCCAATTAAAATCTCTTGCATCGACGGATCATCCAATTAAAAGGTGTTTCACTCTCGCTCCTTAGGTGCCCTTTGTTTTTTCCGCTCACTTTCTCTCTCTCTCTCTCTCTCTTTCTCTCTCTTCGCTCTTTTCCTTCTCATTCAATGAGGTTTTATATCTCCTCTCGAGACGAGCCGTCGCAATTTGCGGAAGTCTAAATCAGACGTTAATGAAACGTAATGAATACGGAATTCTATTGAAATGTTTGTCGGCGCGGGGAAACGCACGTCGCGAAGAGGATGGATTTTAACAAGCGACTTGCGCAACGAGCGCGTCGAAACAGAAAATTGCAGACTGCAGAAGCTTTACGACGGAAGAAACTGAGCCGTCGTAATGTTAGAGAGTCATTTAATTAAATAATTTAAGTACGCGCGCGGTGAGTTGCGCAATGAATTCACAGAGAAGAGTAATGTCGTACAATTAAACATACACACGAGAGAGAAGAGAACAGCCGACAGCTTACATCTAGTTTTGTTGCTACGATACTGCAAAGTTTCACGTTATTTTGTGGCGACATATGCGGCAATACCCGCGGAAACAACTTGATAATACGCGCGTGTAACAAGACAGCGGAGGTCGTTAATTAACAGTCCGATATACTTTTTTGGTCGCTAGTTAATAAAAGCGCGAACGATTAAGGAAGTTGCGTAAAGAAACGAGAAAGCGCAAACGAACGTCTATTGCAGCGTAAACAAAAGGCTTGAACATTTTTATTTGAAATTCAGCTTTTCGTAGCGGCGCGCGCGGGACGACGCGCTCTTCTTGGCGTGTTTTGTAATTAACAACCGACGCTGTTTTCTTTCAATTTCTGCCGGTAAACGACGACATCCGCGTTTGATTTTACCGCCTCGTTAAAAACTCTCGCTCGGCGTTAACTTTTATACCGACGACGTTTGAAGCAGTCGGACCGTGAATTGTAAACGAATTAAAATTTATGAAGCAAAAGACATTATAATTTCTTTGAAAAGAAAAAAAAACACTCCTCCGAGGTGTGGAATTCCTTCTGCTCGCGCCGCGGATTATAATTGGTCTCCGACACGCGGAGGAAAAGTAATTGCAATTATAGCGCGACTGTGCGAAATGTTCCTTTGAGATAGCAAGTCGCCGTTTGAAGGAAATTGAGCGATTGTTTCGCCCCTTCTTCGGAGATGATGCAACAAACGAGACTCTAGGAACCTGTTTAAACAACTTTGCATTTCTAATTTACTTGGAGCACGTATTACACGAGCGAAAGTGAAACTTTCGGTGCAAGTGCACAGAAATCGCTTCGTTTCTAACGTTTGTATTTGTTGTATTCTTATCGGCGCGCAGAGCTCGACGACACATTTGTGTAAATTTTCGAAAAAAAAGTGTTACCGGTTTTCTTAATCTGGCACATTCATAACGGAAACTTATCTCTGAGAGATAACGTTCTCGTTATCAATGTCACTTCCTCCGTTTTTTTCGCTCTTTCAGAAAACAGCACTTTCAAACTCTCGCTCTACTCTCCCCCATTATTGATTCTTGCATTACTGGCGACGCCGGTTTCAGTACCTTTCTCAATACTATCCGCTTTAAGAAATGACCTCTCTCCACTTGATTTGTGTGACGATTTGTGTCTAAAAGATGTATAGATATATAATATAGGTATATATATATGTATATAAAACTTCACAAACGTAAAAGCTTTAATATCCGAAAATAATTCTCGTAGTTTATTAGAAGTTTTTAGTAACTCGAAAAACTCTCTCTCTCTCTCTCTCTCTCTCTCTCTCTCTCTGTGCGAACTTCGCGATCTGGCGAAAACTTTTACAGCTTCTGTGCGATATTCATTTTTCCACATTCGTTTTTTATAAAAGCTATAAACTTTGCGCGTGTTTTCTTTTTTTTTGTTTTTGTTTTTGAATTTTCTCTTATGCCAATAAAGTTTCCGTTTGTTCTCGCTTGATTAACGTGTATCGAGTATCGAAACCAGCGTCTTTACACATTCTTCGAAACACGCCAGGCCGTGTACTGTCCCGGTCACCTAAATCTAACATCGAATTACGCAGGATAACATTTCCCTATAGCTTAAGTACAAGTACTAATATGGCTGTAAGTCTTTAGATACGGAAGCATATGTATATTTTTGGACGTGAATGTGTACGTGTTGTGAATGTGTGTGTTTCTCTCGCACGCGTATATCCATGTAAGGGTTTTATTCACTCGATCATTACGTGCGAGCGGAGTTTGTACGCAGTTTCAAAAACAGTTGTCAAAACGTCGTAGGTACGCAATGCGATCGATCGTACGAAATAGTATGGGCGTCTGTTAACAAGAAAAAGAGAAAAAATGTTCAGGTTGCGATAGCTATTCCATCGGTTGGAATAATATTCGTTGTCATTTATACACACCATCCTGTTAAATTATCAGTTTACACTGAATGTGTCGTTGAAACACGAGTTTGTATTTTTTTTCTTTCAACACATAATAAAACAGAACTAAAAGTGTAACTGAAAGAATACGCTTTAATCTCGTAATTTCGATGAAAACTAAACTGAAAGTTGGTCAATATTAGCAAGTCTTGCTCTGTGTAATAACGCAAATCAGAACTGAAGCGCGTAAAACTCAGGTGCGTATAAACGGCATATGATATACAGTTATCTATCGTCACGATATAGTTCTATTATTCTACCACGGTATAACGCTGTATACACCTAATTGTAAGTATTGTATATGACTATACGACGTAACAACAATCATTAGTCTTATCGATTTTTTTTCTTCATCTTGCCGCAAGCTATACTGTGACGTACGACGTACGACGACGAGTTTTATGATAGTTTTAGAAAAATTGCGCACGCACCGAACTATACGGCGATATTTTTCACCGCGCGTGAGATACGCGCGTATTTATTTATCGCGTCTCACGGTTGTTATATTGTACGTTTTACATATACGCATCTCTCTCTCTCTCTTTGCTGCGGTCGGCACAAAAATCATCGGAGGGATTCGTTGAGACGCGCTCTCGTCTCCAGGAGAAAAATTCGCGAGAGGAAATTTTTGTCACCGGTCTGCTTCGCGAAGGGGGAGGGAAGGAAAAATGTATAGAAAAGGTAAGAAGTACAAGCTGCGGAGATATTGTCGGCGTAATACTGTCTCTCACATGTCGGGTTACGAGACGAGGTATCGATTTTTCTACGTTCACACGCGGCTGAATGGAATATATTGCCCCGCGGAATACATGTACATATATATATATAATTTATATGTATATATATATATATATATATATGTACGTATATATTGATGCGCCAACGAGTGCATTCCTGGATGGCATTAATATCAGCGACGGTAAGCGTCACCGATATTTTTCCAACGGATACCGAAGACGGTGTTAAGCGATTATCGATCACACGATTGACGGACCGTTTACTTGATTGATCCGGAAACGCAATGTTAAACGTAAAAAACGGTTCGGATAAACGTCATTTTTAGAAAACGTTGCAAAAATTGACTCTAAATACGCTGTGCTCGCGTGGAGTAGTAAAGGGATGCGGGATAATGGCGGATGAAGGTGCTCTCGTCGACATCCTATTATCTCGGGAACTAAGAGATGGTTCTCTCTCTGTACTCCGCGTGTCTACATTATATTCGCGTGTCGCGGGAATCGCTTGAAATGTACGTTTCACCTATACGCGATTAGTCGGATTTCTCCGCGTTTCAAGCCGAACAAGCCGCCGCTTAATAGCAGGCATCTAAAAAACCTCATCATCGTGTTCTTTCGCGGACTCTCCGTCGACGGCTACTTCTTCCAGATATATCCACGCGCGTTTTGCCGCAACTCTCGTCGCTCTCTCTTTTGTAGATCGCGGAAATGCCGAGCCATTCGCCCGGCGCAATTTCCACTCCGGGTCGTTTTCACGCGTCCATTTCTGCTTCTCTCTTTCTCTCCCGCGCTACATGATGAACGGTTCGCGTGTCCGCGAGTGTTTTTCGGTGAGTGCCTTCACAGACGTTTTATGGGCGCGATGGATTTCGATGTTTTACGAAATGTGAGGTTTTGCCGTGTCCGCGCGACGGTACGGTTCTTATCTCTATAATGTGACTTATCATGCCCTTTTGTGTGATTCTCAGGTAGCGCTCGACACGGAATGGTGCTTATACTTGATGCATTTTTAAGCTTCGATGCGAATGCTTATACAAGGCATACGAGAAAAATCAAGAGAGAGATGATAAAATTTTATTTTAAATATAAATCTGCAAAATGATGCTTTTATAAAAAGTACTGAAAATGCAAAATTTTAGAAAAAACAAGATAGAATAACAACATGAGAGAAATGTTCTATTAAATGTACATTGCGTATATGTCACGTGGGCATATTTTTGTTTTTCACAACACTTCTTCGTGTCGCGCAGACACGGCAACAAATTTTATTTTAATTAAATAGTCACTACCTTAAAGCGTAATCTATACGAATAAAGAGCACCATCTAATTACGTCTAAAATGCTTATTAAATGAGCTTACTTGTCACGCGTCGTTAGCGTGTAATTTTGAGATCGATCGTCACTGATAAATCGACCGTGTTTTTACCCCTTAGAAGTATTGCTTGGCCAAGCGTTAATGGTGTTACACTTAAATTGACTAGTACCGTTTGTAACATCTGTCTCAACACACAACCTACTCAGAGGCTTTTCTGCCTCTTTAACAACCTCGGTTGAAAACAAGGCGAGCAAACCTGCCCTGTCGTCGCCCTGTTTTCGATAGCAAAGCTTGACTTCCTTCTTTCAAGTGTTTGCGCAATATTGACTAAAATATAAATATTTGTGTCGCTCGCTGAGACACGACCTTAACCTTATAACGTGGAATATTCTTAAATTCGCAGCATCTCTCTTCTTGTGTTTACAATCAGTCTCGACGTACTAGCGCACTCGACACTCGAGGTACGTGTCGTGGAATGAATTCGAAGCACGCGAAGAAATCATGTTCAAAGTGTCGAAGTGCTGACAAACGGTGCCAAAGTTTACAAAGGCGTGCTCTTCAAAAGTGCGCGAGTACTATCGATAAAAACCGAACCGGGAAATTCTCGAAGAATGAAAAATGAGAAAGAAAACATCGTTGTAAACATAAGTAACATCGGTTGTAATTACAAAAGAGAACACGAAGCGAAGTAAAATCGTTAAATAATAAGTAATTTATTTTACCCAACTCCCGAATCTCGAGTACGCTTTACAGAGATTTTCGTGTCCTCACTTGATCATGATACTCACTGCCGTAGGTCCCTGCGAGATAGCGTTCTCCTTAGAGGCCTCTTCGACCTCCTTGAGCTTCTCCTCGGCCTTACGTTCCTTCAAGGCCTTGAGCAGCTTCCACTTGGACCCGGGTGGGCCAGGACTCACCTGGCCCTCCTTCAATGTCGTGTCCGAGCTTCCGCAGGACGAGGAGTCGATCTTGATCTTCGGTAGACTCAAGGTCGCCGTAGTAGCGGTCTCGGCGCTACCGGCTCCGTCGCGCTCGAGGCCTTCAAGGACAGTGCTTTCAGAATCCCAAGCTCCCGGGATGCTGACCGACACTTCGCTAGGTGGTACACTTACGCTACCTTCGCGGGACAGGGAATCCGAACCCTGCGGCATCTTCTCGCCGTGACGCAGCGTTGAGCCGCTGGAGCTGCGTCGGGACTGCTCTTCGAGGTCCTTCGGCAGCTCCTCCTCTTCTTCTTCATCCATTGATTGTCCGGGACTGTCTGGACCGGAGGTCTCGCCCGAGGAGCCCTCCTCTGTAGACGGCACAGCCTTCTCTTTCTTGGCTTCTATCTCGTGCGCCCACGTATGATAATCGGTTACCCTGGCGAACACCGCCTCTACGCTTTCCGCGGACTTACGCTTCGGAATGGGCTTCTCGTCGCGATATCTATTGTCGTTCTCCTCGAAACGATGTTCTTTTATCACGGTGCCGTTCATTCTCGCGGTTCGCGCGTCTTCTCGTTCTTCTTTTCGTTGTTGATCCTTTGGCTTCAGGACAGTCTTGAGCTTGAGCTCCTTCAGCACAAACGACATCTTCTCTTTCACCGTGTCGTCCGGTTGATAAACTTCATCTTCAGGTTCTTCGATCAGCGCTTCGGTCATCTCCATTTCGGACTGTCTCTCCAGTTCCTCGAGTTTTCTCAATTCGTAACAGTACCATTCGTCCTCAGAATCGATCGAGTCTTCGGTACTTTGCCGCCTAGATGATACTCTCGATGTACTTCGATACGAGTGCGTGCTGCGATTATCCTCGTCGGCTTCTCCCGAACGTGACCCACCCCACGGGATCTCTAAGGACTGTTGGTGACGAGGCAAAAATCGAGAACCGCTCGTGGTGCTGTAGCCTCTTATGCTAGACGCTGATGGACTGCCTTCGGACGGCGGTGCTTCTTCCGACAAACTGGTGACCAGTTCCGGCAGTTTCGCGCTGCCGGATTTTTCGCTCTTCTCGCTCTTTTCCGACGCGTCTTCCGGATACTCGAAACTCGTCTCGAGAGTCTGCGTCGGACCTTCCTCGACGGATTTTTTCTCGTTGTTGCTATCTTCGGTCATCGGTTGCTCATCGGATACTGTCGACGATTGTCGCTGACGGTACTTGCCAAGCGCACGGGATACAGCAAATTCCATACTCGAGCCGCCGATCAGCGTGACCGGAGGCAGTTTTGGTGCCTTCTCGTTAGGCGCCTCGTCCGAGCTGCCTGTCGATCTTTTAATGTCGCCGACGGTCTGGAAGATCGACGATCCACCGGATCCCGAGCCAGTGCTCTTTCCTGAAGCCTCTTCTTCGAATGTGGCTGACTGGTCGTTCGCGTCAAGTTCGGTGATTTCTAGCTTTCTCTGATCCTTCTCTTTGGCCCATGTATCTTGAAGAGCCTGTTGATGCAGCTGTTCCTGGTGTTGCTGAATCTGTTGTTGAAGCGCTTGCTGCTGCTGCTGAAGAGCCTGCTGCTGCTGAAGCGCCTGCTGCTGCTGAAGCGCTTGCTGTTGCATATAATCTTTCTGCTGCTGTTGCATGTATTCCTTCTGCTGCGCCTGAATCTGTTGCTGTTGCTGCGCCATCATCTGTTGAGGCGGCTGTTTTCTCTTCGTGCTCGAAGTCTTTACTTTAGCGAAGAAGGGCGGTTCTTGAACAATGTCGGATATGACGCTGTCTTCGTCCTCGGACAAGCCGCTCTGTCTACCGCTACTCCATTCGGTTTCAGATTGTTCCGGATCGGACAGAGATTGAGACTGATGGCTACGACGTTTAGCTTTCTGAAGAATGCCGGAGACCGTGGAGACCAGCGTGTGCTTCTTCTTCTTTCTGGCGGCCTGACTTCTACCCCGGCCTCTGCTTGCCATCTCGACTGCCTGTAATCTCTGCTGCTGGTCCTGATCCAGATCTTCTCGTCTGACTCCACCCGGCAACGACTGACTCCTGTGACGTTTGCTGAGATGCAAATCGGGCAACCAGTTGCTCATGGAACTCATCGCGTTCTTCAACGAAGAACCTCTCCTGACTTTCTTCGTTAGCTTGCTATTGTCGACATCGTGATCTTTCAAGTTCGTGGCAATACTGATGTACCCAGACTGCGAAACTATTACGCTCGAGGCGTCGTAATATTCACTCGGTTGCGTTTGTTGCTGATCCATTCTTCCGCTCTCGTGATCTTGAATATACTGATGTTCTCTTTGCCACTGTCTCTGATAACCGTCCGCGAGTTGCGCGCTTTCGGCGCTGGTTAGTCGTTGATTATACGCTTGATACTGTTGCTGATAGGCTTGCGGATAGTTCTGATTCACGTAAGTATGATGCTGCTGATACATCGAGTGCGTTTGATAAGCCGGTGGCTGAGGATATCTGCGATCCGTGTACGGACTCTGAGTGTAGCTACCGTCAGACGTCAGAGATCTAATGCTGGAAGACGTCGAGTCGTGCGGTATCTGTTCTTCCATCGAGTTCAGCCACGACGAGGTCTCGTTCGTCTCCGTTCGCGGCAAATTGGTCGCGCTCGTCGGATAGTACGAGAGAGCGTCGGTAATGTTGCCGGTGGCAAACATTGTGCGATATATCGCTGCTTTATATCCTTCGTGATTCGTCATGCCATCCGTGAATGAACTCCCGCGCACTGGCTTTTTCATATGAGTGGTCATGGCGCTCGGTGTCTCCGTGTATTGAAAACCGTAACCGTCCTGATACGGAGTATACTGATCCATCAAGTCGGAGTAATAAGCCGAGGTAGTTGTTTTCGGTCCGTAGGATCCGGATCCGCTGGTGTAAACACTCGTGATCACTTGCTGTCGATTACTACCGGCCACGGAATAAATAGCCGGCTGTTCAGATCTGTAGGTGTAATCCGCACCAGTACCAGAGGGTACCGAATCGTAAGTGTGCTGAAGACTCTGCTGACGACTGCGTTTCTTCGGACTCTGACAAGTAGTAGTCACACCGGGAGCTGGTGGTGGCACGAAAGTGTAATCTTCTTTTGCCGGACTTGACTTACTAACTGTGTATGCTGACAAGTGGTTCATCGTCGTTGTGTACGGGTGACTGCTTGTTGTAGTTATTACGGTGTTCGCGAAGGCGTCTCTACCTTCAGGAGTGTCATACAGAGGTTCTTGCGTGATAGCAGTTCCACTAGTAACCTCCGGGAGAGGCGGTATTGGACTGGAAGTCCTAGTAGGTTGCGTGCTAGATATAAGATTGCTCGCACGTGTGTGATCCACTGAGTAGGAAGTCAGCATCTTGGTGATGGAACTTTTCGGTGAGCTCGGCGATTTATCCAGACTGCTCCAGCCACTCATCGAGGACAGACCGGAGTCGGACTTTGCTGTGACTATGTTGGCGGCGCTACCAGTCTTCACTGTGTGCTTCGGCGAGACTCTCGGTGATTTAGGCGAGTGAGGAGTGCGAGGACTGAGACGACCTTGCTCCATAGAAACCAGTTTCTCCGCATTACGTAAGAAACTTGGACTTTGAGGTCTCTTTGTTTCTGGTGGTTCTCTCTGCTCCGCGCCGGACATAAGGAACGATTCGGTTGTGTCTCGCGGCGCCGGCGGAGGCGGCGAGCTAGGTGACGGACTGGGTGGTGTTCGACTCTCTTGGAACTCTAAATTAAGACGGGCTGCGCTGCCAAAGTAGCCGTCTTGTCTGGTGCGAAGACCTGAAACGCTGTGAACGCTCCCGCTGCCAGCGGACAGAGTCGGCGATGGCACTTTGTCGGCGGTCGTGCTGTAAATAGTGGGTGAGGCGCAGGTAACGGGCGTCGCAAAGCTCTCGGCCATCAGATCCGTCAGCTCTTTATTCTCCGCGTATCCTTTTGCAAAATTACCGACGTCGATCGGCAACTGAATCACGGGCTCTGGACTCTTTTCTAATATGGCCGACGTGTAACCTAATCTAGGTGGAGTATACGTAGTCGAAATGGAGTCTAAATTGCTCCTGGACGTAGAAGTCAGTCTTGGCGATATGGATCTCGTTGTAAAGTCGCCATCGGTGGCGAGTCCGCTGTCAGTGCTGACTCTAGAGATTGATCTACCGGTGGAACTGGGACTCTTGGAAAAAGTCCAGCTGTCCACATCAGTCTCCGCGTAGATCTTTCTCAGTTGCTCGTCTATACTACTTGCTTCCTCAGCCAGTTTCGCTTCGGCCTCGGACGAATATTGGCTCCGCTTCGGCGAATCTATCAATTTCGATTGCAATTCAATGAGATTTTGAGAATCTTTCTGCAGCTTGCTGGTTAACCTGTCTATTTCATGCAGTTTCTCCAACGCTACGTGGTCAAGGGAGCTAAGTCTCGAGAGTTGAGCGAGATCCTGCTCGCTGACGCATGGCGTATTTCCTCTATAGCTCTTATAATCCGCCGCGCTAAACACTTCGCCTTCATCTTCGTCTGCTTCGTCCTCTTTCTTCATCAAAGAAGTTTGCACCTCTTCTTTGGTTGGTTGACTTAACTCTTCTAATTCTTTTTCTTTCGGTATGGTCTTGTCGAAGATACTGGTATCCACTTCTTTCTTGCCGTTTATCTCCTCGTCCTCGGCTTCTTCCCAGATCATACCGAGCTGCGACGTCGGTCTCGATGTATCGCCGCAAATCAAGTCTTCTCTATAAGCGTTGTTTAAACTCCTGTAGAATGCTTCGTCAGGTATGTTGGCCTCCTCTTCAAGAGTTTCCAAAGTATCCAGATTTCTAACATTCCTGTGCATGTCAGTGACCACAGAAGCAGCCGTTGTACTATCTTGTGTGAGCCCGTGCATTCTCGCGAGCTCCTGTTGAGCAAGCTTCTCTCGCAGCACGGCAGTCTCTTCGATGCCAATCGTCGTGCCCAGGCTCTTTGCGATTGCATCCAACTCGCCCACCGAACTCTGCTGATTGGCCAAAGTTTCTTCAACAATATTTATGTTGTCGTGATTGCCGCCACTGGTGTAAAATTCGATCAGCTGACTGATCACCGTCTGCTGTTCGTACAGCAAGCCCTCCAGCTTCTCCAGTCTCTCCCACATCTTGATATATTCTTGGCTGAGGAGATCCAATGCTCTCCATGCATATTTGAGTTCGGTCTCGAGAATATTCAGCCTTGTACCCAGTCTCTCCATATAGTCGCCGATGATATAATCGATGTTACCGTCGCCGGGTGCGGCGTAACTCGGCAAGACTGGTGAATGAGTCCTTGGACTAGACGGCGCTGGTCCGCCTAATTTCGTCGAATCCATTTTTGGCCTTGTTTGCTCTTACGATATACGTGTGTTGTAAATATTTGTATTCTCTTCTCTTTATTTTATTTTGTTACGCGTCTACGTTTCTAGCTGACGATCCCTGAGGCAATTCATCGTGTGTCGAGGCTCGCTTTGTTCGATTCATATTTCCCTCTTCGGACCGAAAAGGAACATGAATTGGAGATTGGTGAACCTCGTCGAGGCCATTCGTACAGTCGTGGTTTTGGTCGTTGCGTCGGGTTTTTTGATGATTTCCATGTCGACTTGCTTCGAGTTTTCACATTCCACACACATTCTAACTATGTTCTACGATCTCTTCAAACACTTTCTGCGTCTACATGTGTCAAATGTCTTTCACGTGACGTTTCACGACGCTACACCGCGTATACAAAGTTTGGAAGTCGTTGAGGCGCGACCTTAATGGAACGTCCGAGATCACGCGACACTCTGCAAATGACACTGTGTAACCAGTCTCGTACGCTCATGCCGCCGTTGGTATCTGTAAAACAGCAAAAAGCCGACCCCGTGTGGCGTGATACAAGGGCGAACCGTGTATCAAGCCAATTCCGATACAGTTCCCATGGTATTTGCACTGCACCGATATATCTTCAAGGATATATCGCAGCGTAAAGTTGAGATAACAGAGTAAAGAACATGTCGAGCACTTTGTGCTCAAATGCATTAAACAAAAAAAAAATGTTTTTAATATTTTATGTGACCTAAAACTGTAGTTGTTATTTCTAGAGTGCATTATCATATGTAATGTGACTTACAAATTGACGTGTCGTTATTAAGAATTTTGTCTAATTACAACCTGTTGTTGTCTTTAATTCAAGCTCGACCGAAAAAAAAAAGATAGAGAAGCGAAGTTCCACTTTGATATAAATTGAAATCCTGTCGTCTTTATATGTGTCACCTAAATATTACTTCGCGTGCCACGATAGAATCGATTCGCCGTGTAATTTATGAAAATAAAGGATTTATAAGAGAAGTGCTTCGGTCCCGCACACGTCGTCGCGTTTATTGATCTAACGAGCGCTAGTGAATTCTATCCGATGTTCTGCCGTGGGTTAAGATTCGCGTATCGGACCCGCTCGGATCAAAATAACCATCGCGACCCGAAAACCTCGATCGTATCTACATCCTGGATTCATGTGAACTGTCGTCGAGACCATTCTTTGTCGCCGGGATTGCCACCTAACACGCATAGCGATAGCAAGTTTTTATTCAACCGTTTGTTGAATATTTTAAGAGAAAAGGAGCTCCATTTTACGATTGTTAATTTTATAACGCGTGGTACAAATTCCCGATAACAATTAAAAATACGATACGTTAGCGGCGAGCTATACATCATTATCCATAATTGAGCACATCAAAGAAAAAAACATGCGTGCTCGTAAACGTGTCCTAAATGTTTAATTCTTTCTTTTCATTCTAGACTATCAATGTTTATATCCAGTACGTCGACACAAATGGCAGATAAAATCAAGAAACAAGCAAACTCGTAGGTACACTTAAAACATCACGCGATAAATTTTATCCTCGTGCTAAAATGAATTATTTCAGTCCCGCGATGCTGAACAACAGATAGCTCGCTATTTGCGATCGTGTATCAGGCGACACGTCCTTTTTTTTTTGCCTTTTGCCTTCATATTTCTTACTCGGAATCTGGCGCCGTAGCTTTCGTATTATTTCATAGCTTTCTATCGGCTTCCTTCCAAAACTGTTACGATCCGTGGAAAAAGAATACCTGCCGCGACGACGATATTGCATTTGATGTAAATCCGCGGATTCTTTGGAGAGTCAAAAACGAGCACTTGCATCACAAAAAGAGACGAACGTTATATTACTGAAATTCAACTCGTGGAAAGATTCCGTCTGCTTGCAAATATTTTCTTCTCTCGACGCCTACCCTCCGTCGAGTGTCGGTGAGCGGAAAACAAGGTTATCCATGCGCTATATCCCGTTTTCAATATACGTATACATATATTGCTCTCTTATTTTGCGGCCACATTGCAGCACACGCGTTGTGTTTTAACCTTCAACGGCGTTATAAAATTATCGTCGTTAATCACATAATTTAACAGCTATTATTATACAACGGTTATTTGCACGACGTCGAGATGAGCGTAGTAGGGCGTTTTTTATGCATCGGTTATTTTTATTCTCGTCTCGCAACCATCCCGTCGTTTTCTCAATTGCAGACGGGACATAAGCGCAGTAAAACCGAATGATTATCGATCTGCTGACTTATGTCATGCATAAACTGGATTGTTTGTTATGCTATATCCGTGTCATAAGCGCGATTACTATGTCGTGTGACACAGGACGGTCTTATTCTCGCATAATCTTTTCATATTTGTCACGTTGCAAGACGTTACATTATTACGACGCGATAGTGGTTCGATTTTAGTCATAAAAGTTTGCTTCTCTCGCTGTCCTTCGCCGCACGTTCCCGTGTGCGGAAGTAAATTAAAAGCGAAAACGCGATGTTTCACGCGAGACATTGAAGCGGATCTCTCGTTTTCAACTGCTTCAGAATTTACTTTAAGCCGACTTAAGCCGCTTCGTTATTAATTCAATTAAGAACGGAAGTCCGCGCGACGGATCGACGACGGAAAAGTCCGTCGGATATCGAGTATTGCGAACGCAACAAGTCACACGCCACACACGTCGCCGACGACGACTGTGTGTCGTGCCTGTTGAATGGATTTCATTTGCAAAATCATCTCCGGGACTTTCGCATCCATTCCGAATGGATATTGCGTCGCGAGCACAGATCGTAAATCGATATTTTCATATGTCGCGCAATTGGATTTGTAAAACGAAAAAAAGAAAGAAACAAATCTTCGAAAGCTCCCGCTAGGAAGTTTTCGTCTTTGAAAAGAGGATTTCTCGATAAGCTTGCGAATAGAGTAGATAAAATGTCAGCCAGCGACGAGGAATAAAATTTATTATGCTTTACGGGGAGTGTGGAATATATTTGTCGGTCCGCGGAAAATTCGGGAATTTCTTGGTCGTTACATTTCATCTAATGTTTTGCCGCGCGCGAATTTGTCTTTGCGTACATAAATCTTGTAGAAAAAAAAATCTTTGCGCTCTTTTGCATATAGAAATCGTAGAAATTTATTTACGTGCTCTTTACATTCTCGAAAGCGCGGTATAATAATTTGTTTTTTACGCTTCCACGATGCACGCGATATGTCGTAAGTGGTATTTTAAGATGTGATTTGTGAAAGGTAAGCATGTTTATACGCACCAGCAAGGTTTTTTTTATCTGACGCAAAATAATGTAAAATACACTTAACCGGGTGAAACATCTCGTTAGAGAGAAACCTTCGCCCGGCCGCTTTGAGATAGGATAAAAGACCGTAACCTTGTTAAAAGGGGGCCGAGATTAATTCACAACGCGTCACGTACAAGCGAAAAATGAGACAGCCCTGCGGGAATTTTGCAGTTTACCACCGGAGATTTTCTTATCCATCGTATTTATGGTGGAGAATTTCGCTTTGAAACTTGAAACGCGCACGAAATTGGCCAACGGAGAGAATTCGTGGGTGTCTAAGGATAAAGAAGGAAAATTAGTTGTTTGCATATAATTACTTGCATATCGCGCGCAATATATATTGTTTCCCAGGACTTTGGAGTAGTTCGGGCTGTTTATGCGGTATCTCGGTGTATATGCAATTTAATACTGTCATAAATTTTAATTTTCAATTCCGTCGCGATGTTCTTGAGAATGCTTTCGCTCTAATTAATGCTTTCTCTTCAAGTTTCCCATCAGGAAGATATAAATTGTTCTTTTATAATTCTCTCTCTCTCTCTCTCTGTCTTTCTTTCAGGATTGCAAAAGTGAAATGAAAACTGAAATTTATTTTCCTTAATGTTTATCAACTACATGTAAATTTAAGTGTGTAGTTTAATTTTAAAATCTTTTTCACACCACACGCGTTATCTCACACAATGCTTGTGCATCTCATTGAAATATCTTATTTTGAAATAAGATCGCGGTATCAATACAATTAACTTCGTCGTTCGACACGAGAAAATTGTTCTCCATTTCCTTTATTGCAATTTTGTATCGGGCAAAAGTTTCGTTTCGCCGAGATGATCGTATCCGTTGTCTTTACTTGGATCTTTTCCCCGTATCTTCTTATTGAAGATACCGGGATTATTGTGTTCCTAAGAAGTCTATGTAGGTCGATGGTTGCGTCGGAAGTGGAATATAAGAGAGAGACCGACTCTAATCCGATTTCCGGCGTGGAGAAAACGACTTTCTTGCAGATGCAAGGGACAACTCTGCGAAAATTTATATGACATTCTGTGAAAGTTTAGATTTTTGTAATATAACACCTCTCTCGTGAATTAATCACGAGACTAAGCGAAATTCATCAAGAATTGTCAAGCAACAGGTCTTCCACTAGTATTGTTAATTGTTGCGACATTGCATCTGTAGAAGTTTCG
The DNA here is from genome assembly GCA_014825475.1 of Pseudomyrmex flavicornis. Taxonomy (NCBI): domain Eukaryota; kingdom Metazoa; phylum Arthropoda; class Insecta; order Hymenoptera; family Formicidae; genus Pseudomyrmex; species Pseudomyrmex flavicornis. The sequence continues at coordinate 15,434 of QVNW01000854.1, read as the reverse complement.
GCGATATTGCGCCGAGTAAAATAAAGAAAAGAATTGATCTGCGTTATTCTGCCGAATGTAGCGCTTAAATTGCCGTGTTTCATAAATTTTCGATGATTAAAAGCACCATACAAATCACTTCGCAAAATATGTTAATGCGACAATAAACAGTTTTGACGTAATGTATCATTTAGTGTAATTCAATATATGCAGCTAGCATGATAATGATTATGGGCTTGACTATGTTTGCTATTGCTCTTGTCTATGTACAATATTTAATTAATCAGAAGTTTCAACAATATTCTATTCTGTGTATTATGAGCCGGTTGTTCATATTACGAATTTAATTGTAATCAAAGATATATTAACGCATTAAAATATTGAACAATGTTGTTACACAACTGTTTTACACACACACTCTCTTTCTCTCTCTTCCTCTGCGTACATATAAACCTGTAGTCTATATTTTCAATAAAAGCACGTAACTTAATTTCTCGTGAAAATATATTTCACGAACGAATATTTCTCGGTACGGGATAATTTAAATATCTAGTGTCATATAAAACAGAGAGAATTTTTTCGCGTACGAAATATATCTCTTTTATTAAGTTTCGCAGGTTTGCGCGCCCCGAAATATCGCGATCGTGGATTTACAAGATGCGTCGTCGTAATGCACAATATATTGTGGTTACCCAGCGCAATTCAGTTTATACAACCAATAAACCGCACTATGGAAGAAGTATTATGGTCTTGGAAACGACTCGCGGTGCTTTCGCGTGATATATATATTACGTAATCTCAATATCGATACCGTGCTCTCTCTCTCTCCCTTTCTGTCTCTTGTCCGAAGTTTATGCGCAGCGACACGTTTTGTAAAACCAAATAACCGATCAGAAACTATTGAAGAGACTTGGAAGCCAGCTGGGTCAATAATTAATCCGCTAGACGGACAAGGTACAACGTGTCCGACGCTGTGTATGCGAAGATATTTATGCTCGATAATAAATTTTAATGACTTTCGCTTGGCGCGACGGTAACCCGACGGTTTTCATGGGAAAACGTGTGTTTGCACGGGATGTCGTTGGTAATCCTGCCGGAATTGTCGTTCTACGTTTACGCGTGCTGAATTTCGGGAATGCACGCAAAAGTCGGGTCACGTAAACCACGCGATATTTACGGTTTGAATAAAATTCAGTCAGTCATCGAAGATCGCATCGAATATTTCACGAGATTACGTATCTATTCTCTTCTTGTTGCCTTTCGCGGTTAAATAGTTCCGTGAGATGCGTCGATAATTGAAGAGATAGATTTTCATTCGGTTGTTTTCGACCTAGAAGAGAGATTGACATTTTGTTCGACTCTACTTGACTGAAATAAATCGGCCTCTCTAATGTTTTCGTAATACTTCTCGTTACACGCGGACTCAATAAAACTAGCTATTGCTTACTCCCTCACGGACGCATAAAATACAGGCGAAACCATTAGGAGGCGGATTTACGTTGCTTCCTCTTTATCTTGCTCTCGGAGAGTGTTCATTTCTCAGGGAGAAGGTAAGATGAAATTGGATCTTATCTTGTAAGTCTCGTGCATGACTTCTGCGGCTAAGCATTTACAATCGTATTCGCTCCGACAACGAAGACAAATCTAGTTGTTCCAGGGATTGTATGGAAGATATTTTTTATCATGTCACGAGCAATATTGCACAATAAAGTCTGAACGATAACTCCTACTTTTCGTGATAGTCCGTCCCGTACGTTCCCGAGTGACATATCTCCCGTGTCACCTCTCGTGCTTATTTGAAGAAGTCGCTTGTTCTCTCAAGGAGGTTGATCTCGAGCTGTATCCTCCTGACGCCACGTAGGAAAAATGATTTGCTTTGCAATCCGTCGGGAAGTAAGAAATAGCGAAACGAAGTATGTTTTCCGAAGAAGCACAACGAGTGGCGGTGAAATGGATTTCGATTTTGCACGGATGTTGCGCGTGTATTGTCGGCAAATTGAAAAAGTCAGGCTACTGGCAAGTGGAGATATGTGGTCCGATGCCGCGCGCAATAACGTACCGAGCGTTCGAGAGCCTCGCGAATGTAATTTCTCAGAAGCAATTGCTCACATTCTATCTCTCGCAAAGGAGATTCTTTGTTATTACATATTAGATATCTACGTTCGCAACAATTGGACGCAATTTTTGCTCTTTATCGTCGGCCTGATCGAGGCAATACTCGCGATCGATCGAGAGAGAGTTTCCGTTTAATAAAGATAATTTTTGTTCGCGACGTTCGTTAAATTTCTCCTCGCGCGAGGACAAACCGAGAAACGACAACGAAGTCTACTATATACAGGCACTTCCGTAAGAAAACTCCCGCTGTGACTTTCTTTTTTTGCAGAAATACATTTCTCATCGACACACCACGAAGTCAGCGGTCTCGATCTAGCAAACTTCGAACTTTGAACAACTCCAATGGTATGTTGTTAGTTTTTTTCCTTTTGTCGCAATAAAAAGAGAAGTATTGGAAAATCGAACTTTCTGACCGGTCTCTCAGTTTTCCAAAGAATTCCTGAGAAAAATGATGCTTTTAGATATTTGATAATATCGAAATAGTATTATCGCGAATTGCACCGGCCTGCGCTGTATTTATTATTTAAAATTGCGCCATTCTGTTCAATAGGTAATTCTAATCAATACACCGCATAATGGTATTAAATTCAGACTAATGTAAAATAACTATTTTAATTTATTTGTGTTTTGCGAAAAGTAGAAGATATAAAACACAAACTGTGTTCGCTTTCCTTTTAGACTACAATTGAGAGTTTGCGAGTTGATACAACGCGAAACCATCGCGTGATGCTTCGAAAATGCTTCTTCCACTTTGCAACTGCTCGCGAGCGTATGAACCAAGATTAGTTTTGAGCCGCAAATTGTGCGCTGTAAAGTTTTCAAAGACGTTAACAACAATATCCTCAACAATATCCTCTTTGTCCGACGATTATTATAACTTTATTTTCGCAAACTGGACTTCGCCCTTCGGGGATATCGTATATTTGCGCCGCGAATTACTTATGCGTACGCGAATCGTGTTACAGACCGGCGTGTAATTGGGTTACCGGTAACATTGCGCAGTTGCGTGTTTTGCATCGTTATGCGGGAATGAACTGTCGTCGACGTCGATAATAATTACAACGTTAACATCGCAGTTGCAGGCGCGTTTTCCCGACTATTTTCCACGGCGAGCGAGTTTGAACGAATTTTGCTAACAAACAGCAAGATAAAAGGCAAAATGCGAGGCGTGTGATCTCTCGTGCCCGTGAGGTTCCCGGATTTCCCAGCTTTCACTCCCGCGCGCGTCGAGGATCAATATTCGCCAGCAGCCCACTAAAACTATGTGCGAATCTATCTTCTTCTCCCTCTCCTCCTTCTGCCTCTCTCACTTTTCCTATTGCGCTGAATCCAACGTTTATATCTGTCTGTACGCGGTCCTATGCTTTTTCGTGTCCCTGTTGTTTCCTCGTGCTAAACAGCTGTGCCTCGAAGCCTTTAAATACCGAATCCCGAACTTTATTTATTGCTCCGACAATTTCTCTTTCAAGTCGAGAATCTCTCTCTCTCTCTTTCTCTTTTCTATTCGTCTTGAATCGGCACTTCTGCGCGCGTGACTGGAACTTTACTCACTCAAAGCGACCTCTGAGGTTAAGAAGGTGAAAAAAAGAGAAAAAAAGACAACGAGAGAAAGAGAAAGAGCGCAAATTGTGTGCGAAATCTATCTACGTTTCCCTTCATCGAGTCCACTTTAGATTTTCATTCATACAAATGTTGACCCAATGCCCACATTCATTCGAATCAACGCAATCGGTCGCATGATTTTCGTGCTATCGTGATCCAAAATAAATATCGACGGTCCAACAATTCTCCCCACTGTTTTTCTCTGCCGCGTCGTTTGTCGTTCGCTCACCCTCGCTCGTTAAATCGAATGATATATGCGCAGCGGTTTTGACCTCGATCTACCACTAAGTCCCTGACGTCGACATGTTTTGCGTCACATAAAAAAAGTTTTCCCAAGTTTAGAAGCTTTGAGGGGAAGTTTTTTTTTTATTTTTTTTTATAAACGTCGGTTTTTCTAAACCGCTAATGTCGCGTATAGTCGCGCTTACATAACGGATTTGTCATGCCCAAATATATTACCGTCATTAGAACGTTCGAACAACAAGACGCGGTTTATTTCACGCGATTACGCCGTTAACACACCGTCCAGATTCCCTATTGGTATTCAGACAAGCAAATCGGCGACGGATATTCGAATAATCGGCACATTTACGGAAAGGAAATGATCGTTAGTCCGCATTGTCAATCGCCAACAACTTCCTCGCTTCGCTATCGAGTTATCGATTTCGGATCATACCGCATGCAACGCGGACATTTAATTCGAGAAAGAGGAGAAAAAAGAAAAAATTACGACGCTGAACAGGATATTCTCGATGTATGGTGCAAATTGTGATTCTCCGCCGCGCCAGTTTACAATTTCGCCAAAATAACTGGAAATTGTCGCCGCATAATCCAGTTAGTTACAAAATTCGCGATAATTAATTTCTCACGATAATTAATTTCTCTCTCTCCTCACGTAATTACTCACATAATTATGAGTCCGTGAAAATATATTTGAAGAACTGTATAATCACGCGCGCGTTATTAATTCCACGGTAGTCGTACCACCGCGCTGTCATACTTCACGCGTACGGAAGTTGTTTATAACGCAAACTTGCACAAATACAAGAAGATTAATTAGCTGTACTTCTGCGAGAAAAACTCGAATAAAAGTCCGCTCTCGTCATTATCGACGTTTCGTTTAATGAAAACGCACAAAGATATAAATCCGCAGCAATTAATACGCTACAAAAAATAAAGAGAAAAATAACAATTTGATCGCGACTTTTTTTGTTATTGCGAATGAGAAAATCGTAATTATAATTCTCTTTCATTTTTCAACCCGGTATTCAGCTATTTAACAAGGTTGTAAGGATGCAAATGAGATGGATCAACGGATCGATAGGTGACACATTCAAGGCTGAAGTAGGTTTGGGGAGGGGTCGGCAATCCCCCTGCGGGAAAAGAATCAAGGAGTTTCTTCAGCGGGATCGGAGACACGGGAGGGGGAATCCTATTTCTCTCTTGATGAGCATTACGTTTACCTTCAAATTAAATTCATGGTCTTAAAATATTCATCCTTGAGCCAAGTCGCAAAGATATATTGCTCGTGAAAATATACACACACAGTTAATTTCTCACATTTACGATTGTTTCTTCAAATTCTCTTCGGCTGCGGAAAGATGTCAAACAAATAAAATCCCGAACAAAACCAAACGAACGGAACACAAACTTTGCAAGTGACAATTAAATAAAATCTCTCTAATTTTAATCAATGAAAATGCTTTTTTTCTGTAGGAACGTTTGTTGAAGAAAAGAAGGCAAGCGTGGCAAGCGTGTGTGTACAACCCTGAAATTCTAGCTCGCGATAATAACACGTGCATAACAGCTGTGTATGCCAGAATGTATGTACATACGTATGTACACACACATGTCGTGTAATATACGGCTTCGCATCGGCGATTAAGCAGAGTGTAATAACCAGCCGCTCGTTACATCGATCACGAGCGTCTGGTACAAAAATCGTTAGGACGCCGGCTAGAAGGCGCTGGAAGGCAATCTCCACTGGATAGCGATTGCTTTTAAATACGGGTATCAGTCTTTCTTGATATGGCGTGACGATAATTCGCGACGGATCGATAAGCGAAATTCTTCCATCTGAATAAGACGAAAACGCCCGCTCGTTGTAAAACTGTCCTTCCTTTTCTCTCTCTCCTCTCTCCTCGTATGAAAATCGCTCATATCACGCGTTTCCGAATTCGTTTCCTTTTTATATATCAACTCGATTCGATAGCCCGAGCTGTCCTTTCGTCCAGGCAATCGGCCGATAAATCTGTAAAGGATCATCGGAGCTTTCCGCTCCGAATCGCGTCGCACCGAAAATTTGCTACATAAATCGGAGATTTACGACTAGCTATTCTCTTTTTTTTTGTTAATGATGATCCGTAGATAGACAATACAATACATAATCTGCATATAGACGTGGACTGATACAGACGCTCCAATTTTGTTTGTGACTCTGATAAAAAAAAAAAAAAAAAAAGAGAGCATCGAAAAAATACGCAAAGTCGCCTGTTATTTTAAATGTTCGACGTTGTACGTTGCATCGCGGCAAGAATGTAAAGTGTCCAATGCGCGAGGGAAAGAGACAGCCAAACTCGCTCTTTCTCTTTCTCTCTCTTTCTGTAGCAGTATTGATCTGCCGGCGGAAACCGCGGCATTCGAATTTCTAAATCGGGTCGACGTCTAACAATAATTTTCGAGAGAGTATTTCGAAGTCAACCACGGAGGTCACTGGTGTTGACGAGTCAGCCGGGGAGGCGTAGTTTCGCGACCGAAAACGCGAAATTTCGACGGCGTGATTGACAAAAAAACGCTTCTCTTTGAAAAGTCCCGATAAAATTACGTTCCCGATACAGATAGGTAAATCGCTCTCTCTCTGGTACGGGTGTCGAGTCGAACAAAGTGTTAAATTAATTCGTTATCGATACCGGGTCGAGTACGTAAGTGGTGACGATAGACGTGTACGTGCGTATACGTGTGCGAACGCGAATGGCGGACTAATCGTCGTTTTATTTAACGACGGAAAATCGAATCTAACGGTAGCTTCTATGTATATATACGAGCGGAAACGAGCCGGGCGTGTCGATCAAGCTGTGCTTCGTAATTAGTCGAGCTTCATCGTAAATGAAACGCGCGCGCGCGCGCATACACACACATACATCCAGCTGCTTCCTTAAAGGTGTCTCCTAGGACTTGAATCGAATTTGCTCTCTTTTCCTCGAGCTTAAGAGTGCAACTTCGAGCGAACCTTTCGTAATTCCCTTACTACAAACATACAACTGTAGCTCTGTGTCCAAGAAAAGAAAATAGACGGTTACGTTCATTCCTGTTGCTGCTGGCTACTGATTAAAATGATCAAAACCATGTTTGAAAGAGAGAAAGAGAGAGAAAGAGAGACAGGTTGTTCAAAATACTTCATACATTTTTTAAAGCCTTCTAGAGAGATACCAACCGCGTACACATTCAACCCTTCCACTATTTCGGTCGCCGACTCGGTTCGGATAACTGTATTATTCAAAGCATGAGATTATTTAGAGAATTCCTCCCTCTCGATCTCAATAACATCCGGAAACCGCGATGTATTTGCTTTATTATTTACCCCAGGTGTGTAAATAAACGTAGAGCGTGTAAATATCGTTTGCGCTACGTACATTTGTACACAACGTGCAGGTGTTGTCGCAGGTGACACGTCTCTCTCTCTTTCTCTCTTTTTCTCTTTTTCTGCGCACTCGAGTTGTTTGCTTATTAGGTAGGTGTAGAGGGAAAAGAGCGCAACTGAACTGCGTACATACAAGAAAAATAATAGAACTCTGTAGAAACGAAGGAACGTGTCGTCGTTCGCAATGACGCTGCTTTCGCTTCGATCTCTGTTGAACGGATACGGTCGCTTCGCTTAAGCCGACCGTACTTAAAACCTTTATCACCGCCGTATTCGGCAGTCTCACGGAGTATAACTCCGTGAAACTTCCCGCAAGACCGGAGCTTTCGTAAAATTACTGAATATTTTGCCAGCGGACGATGAAGCCGAGTATGGGGAGGCGACGGCATACCGGGAACAACTTTACCCGGTATGGAGGACGAAATGGACGGTCTGCTGGTGGTTCCGGGATTTCGAAATCCCACGGATTGAGGGAACAGTCTACATATATTGTGCTCCCCGCACATAGAAACAAAGTCCGAAGTTTCGCGTCGCTCGTCAACAATTTTGCGCTACCGCGCTTCGCTCTTTATTTTATGAACGGATATTAATAAATAACGTAACACCGTGTTTCAACAAAATATTTTATTATTGTAAACCTGCTGAAAACACACAGAGCGTGTTAAATTTTATGTATGTTTATTGAACGTTCAGCTAGAAATCTAAAATAAATGCAGCGATGAATACATAAATTTTATTTTATTTTATTTTATTTTTTTGAATAAATGTTTTTAATCGTTAGATATAATACGATTTTCCAAAACCGTAGGAGTGTCAATAAACACACTAATGAAATCACTAAAAAACTAATCCCGAAATAATTAGAGATTGAATAGAGAGTTCCTATTGCGCATTGGTCTCTATGTTTCTCATCTCGAAGGATTTCAAGCAATTTTCGTTTCATCCCAAGATGTGCTCGCGCGTTTAACTGAGTAAAAGGCTAAACTGTTTTATCTTGATCAAGAAGAGAAACGTAACGTTTTGTGCGCGATTTCAAAGAACGTGTATCGAAGAAGAGTCCATAGAAAACGGCATTGTGTAAGTTCCCGTTCAATCGGACGAGCGGAAGTCACAGATAAGCCGTCGTTTTTGCTTCGAACAGCAGTTTCATTAGTTAGCACAACAAAATCATTCCTCGTGTTCGTATCGTGCTTTCGATAAGGTAAAGAGACCGCGCGCGCGCATATCTTGCGATGGAATCTCCGAGACGGCATGTCGCTCCGAAACCGACAATTATGACAACGCTCGGAGAAACGCGCGATCACGTGCACACCGTCGCGCTCGGAGCCAGTCAATGCGAGAAACCAGGCCGCAAAAAAAAAAAAAAAAAAAAAACAAAACATAAGAGCGTCCGTTCAATCAAACCGGGATTATTAATTAATTCCTGCTTCGGAAAGGCGAGATCGAGGCGCAAGTAACTTCGTCCCGACTCCTCGTTGAAATGCGAACTAAATTTATGACGTAGAGGCTTCAGGCAAAGACCGCCGTCTGTTTTTACACGGCTGCTTCGAATGCGATGTTACGCGGAAGAGAGCAGGCACACATTGTGCTGAAACTAGTATCCGGAAATGTAACACAATTACTGACGTATACTAACCGATATTCAAGAGAGCGTAATACGCGGTATGCTTTGATTTTGAATACGTGGATAGCACGACTGTCGGAATGAATATGGGAAAGAGCCATTATCAGGTGGAGTTGTACATGAATCTCTGGATAAGCGCGATGTAATAACGTTCTGAAGTTTGTTTCAAAGCAAAGTCTCTCTCTGAGCGCAATCTGCCGTTTCACAACTAATATAATCGGTCGAATTGAGCATTGACGTTCCGGTTCTGTACAGGGTTCATTAAATAGAGGGTTATCAATATAACCTAACCTGCCGCGGCGAGGAGAAGTTTATGGACTTAATATTGTCCCTAAAATTACAGTGCTCACTTCATTAAACTATACGCGACCGGTTGAAAGCCAAAACCGGAGAGATTACTCAGCGCCTTGAGTGCGAACACTATGCAAAACACTAAACAACGCAGCTATGTAGTGCGCTAATTAGAGCGCTAAATTAAATTAAGGTCCGTGAGAAGGGACTGTGCTTTTAGAATATTTCGCAATCTCGTGAAGCTAAGCGAGAGACGGGAGTGTTATTTGGAGTATTGAATATTAAATTAAACGAAATAGAGTTAGAATAACAAAATTTTTACATATTGCGTTACAAAAATATAATTTCTGTGTGTGTGTGTGTACGTTGATTGTATAGTTCACGAACTAGAGATTTTCTCAAAGGATCTGGTGTGGAAAACAAAATAAAATTTTCGTCTTATTTGTATTTTTGCGTTTCTGTCCAAAGCTTGTAGAATGAATTTGTCCGGAAATTTAGTTCCAAAAAGTCATCAGAGAATCTGATATTTTCGCGAAAGGAACTATGTGGGAAGTGACGCTCTCTCTTTCTCTCTCTTTTTTTTCTCCTGCTATTGCGCGTCTCGACACGACAACTTTCTTTTGAAAATATCCCTTGGAGTATTTCTCCTTTGTTCTCTTCTCGAGATCCCTTTCGTCCGCCGCGCTTCAAGCACAGAAGGAAAACTTTTCCCTTTATAAAATCGCGATTCAAACTTTAGTCCGACGTGTAGAAACAATTTTTCACCCGATGACTCTAGTTTACCGCGTAGCCCTTTTATTGCAATTAAGAAAAATCGATTTCGAGGTTCATTGCGGTGGAAAGAAAATACGATCGTACTCCTCGATTTGCATTTTCGACCGATCTTCAATTTCGCTCTCGGCGAATTCGTTTTACAGTCATAAAATGAAAAAAAAAAAAAATGTAAGGAAAGGGAGAAATTCTGCGGTACTCAGGTTTTCATTTGCATTATTTCTATTCGTCGAACGCTTTGTCAAACGAGGGGAACATGCAAAAGCTATTACTGGAAATAATCTCTTTGAACGAATCATTTCTCTTGCTATTTGTAAAAACTGTTTAATAGTAAATCGTGGAAAAGCGAACGGTGTCGCAATGTGTTACTTTGTTTCTTTTCCTCCGCGAGAGTGCGAGTTTTCTCGTTCCAATTAAATGCATTCCAGATGAATTGTGAAATTTAGCGCAGCCGCGCGCGGTGCATTTAAATGAAATTCTAAATTAGATTATTACCGCACGAACGGAAACGCATTAAGCACGAATTAATTATCAAATGTCTTTCGCGGTTACGCAGAGAAAGTCTTAATTGACCTTTTTAAATCGTGTCGCGGAAAGAACGCAACATTTTACACGTGCCCGGACGCTCGCACACAACAGCTCGGTCCTTTTAGGTCATGCCATCGGCACTCTTTTGCAGCGCGTATAAAGGATATAACGCATTTATCTCGAAATACACGCACTCAATTAATTTTATCAGCGTAACTCAGGGACGTCTACACATGCGCGACGCGTTCTAAAGTACATGGCGTTGAGATGCAATGTCGTCCGCGGCGAACACGCGTATCGGTTGGTTTGCAACACGCGCGTTCGAGTCAGTTATAGGTATATATAGCTCGTATCTTTATGCGGTGAAGTTCAATTCGTTAGAGACGTGAATTATAAATGCGTAATACAAGTGAAATATATATGTGTGTGTGCATATGTAATAAATATACATATATATACATATATATATGTGTGTGTGTGTGTGTGTATATATATATATATATATATATGTCGCAAACCAACAGGTATCCGATTAAGCTGTCTCATCATTCCGATCATTCCGCGATTTAGCGACGATTGGATTATGACGTCGCGCTACGCAAATTTCTGCGGATGAACACGTCGACACTTTAAGCGCGTCGAGCGCGAAACACGTGAAATCCCCATTTATACGTATACTCACGCAATCGCATAAGATACCGAGATATGTGATTAGTGTATTCCGTTGGGACGGAATCGTGTCTCCATCGAATTATGCGGCCGCGCGTGTGTGTGTGAACATTACACCGCGAATTGGTTTTGCATACATTCTAGTCGTCGTGCTCGTTCGAATGGCCTGCGAACCACGTGCGCAGCGCGCGAATCATCTCTACGTGGGATGCAAAAGTTCAACATTTGTTCGATACCCTCACGAAGCTAACGAATGTCGATCGCGTTCTCGCGCGGAAGTGTCACCGATAACGACGATTTAATGTTTTTGCGCGTTTCGTGATATTTTCCATCACGAGAGAGAACGAACGCGCTATGGAACGCGTAGCCACTCGAAAGTGTTCACCGGGCTGCAATCGTTGTTTAGCGCCCGTGTGACACATCCATAAACGTCATTAATTAATTTCTCGCCGCTAACGAGAACGGGATTAAAGCGAGCCTCGCTTGGTATTTGATGCCGGCAAAATTTGACCGAGAGAGAGAGAGAGAGAGAGGTGTTAAAACTTTCAAACGGTCCGGCATGACAAAGTACTCGATCCACTTGGCCGGCACTGTTACGAGTCAACGGTACCGGCGGAATTGAATATTCCATGTTCTTGTAATTAATTCAATCAAGATATCCTCAATACCACGGATCGATGCACCTGCCAAATTTCCATTTCGCACGAATCGAATATGGCGGACGTTGTTAGCATGTCGATTTGTTTCTGCGCGCGCGTGACATAGAAATCAGCGGGAAACGCAATATTTTCTCAAATAATATTCCGATCGGAAATGCATAACGTGGAAAAACAGAGACAGGCAAAATATGTATGTGCAAGCGAAAATAGCAATCAAGCGAATAGACGCGAAGTATTTCGCAGAGAGAAGTTGCGATTCTGTCGTAAGAAGTCTGAACGTTTTTTCGTTTAATTACAACATTAAAGAGATGAATTAGATATTGTAAACAATATCTAATTCATCTCTTTAATGTTGTAATTAAACGAATTTATCAAACGTGATCGAGCAACCGCTGAAGAAGATTAATCGGGACGAAAGCATTTATCTCGCGCGGAATGAAATTCAGAGATCGAGAGCGGAGAGGAGGAGCCGCAGCGTCGGAAGAAGAATCGATCTGTTTAGTGTACATCGCAGCTCCTGTCGCGAGAAGGATTCTAGAACTTGCGGCCTTGAACTCGTACTCGATATCAGACGAGGTCTGAATTCCAAGTTCCAAGGAGGAGAGTCTCGACCGGAGCCTCGCAAGATGGATGAGACGGCAATTATCTCTCCCGCACATAATCGCAACTTATTTAATAAATCTCGTCGGCGAAACTTTACGATCGCAGCGCATTAAAAGAGCGTCATTAAAATGACAAAAGCGCGGTTTTACAACGCGAGATATATATTTGGCGAGCGATTAAAATCAGAAATCCGGAAGGGTTCAACGCGCTCTACGGTTCCACTTTTAATGTCTGCGGAATCTTTCGCAAAAAAAGAGGAGAATCTGTTTGTCTGAAATCGCCTTGACTCGCGAATTGGAAGACTCAACAAGTACGCGATCCTTTCAAATTACGGAAAGACGCTGCAGTCTGCGGAATTCCAGTGTGCTTTCAGCGACTAGATAAAGGAGGCGATAGAGCCACCTTGCTAAGAAGTGGGACGGATTATTTCTATACGTTAGGAAAGAGCGAGTAAACCGACCGTGCCGTGGTCGGAGAGGAACGAGTTCCTCGTCGTTTCGTTCGTCGTCGGCTTGCTTGGCCACGATCGATGCCGGCGGGTTGTCTGGCTGTGTGTGCGCGTATATACGTGACAGTTTCGAGCGCGGCCAGTCCATTACTCCGTCCCCTGGTGTTTCGGAATGACCAGCCAACGGAACAACTAGTTTTCATCCCCCTATATTATCCGCTGCTCCTTGACTGCTCGGTTTCGCTCCGACAAACGGCAGAGACAAACCGGCCGAGCTCGGTTTGATCGTCGAACCAACAACAGTATCCGATATCCTTCTGATAAGAGAAACACCACCAGATATATCGAATCTCATCAAAACACGGACGCAAACATGTTATTAACATATTCGCTTTCTTTCTGAGAGCTGAGAGACACTGAAATTATTTTATTGAATTTCAATTTTTGCGGTGGAATAAACTCTACTGTGAGAAGATTTAAGTGTCGGATCTATGTAATCCAGTGAATCGTTAGCAGTTTCACGTTACACAGTTGGCGAACCGATTAGCGCCGACGTGTAATAACGGGGACGAACCTTCCAACTTTCGAAGAAACCAAAGAAAATCAAAACTTTACATTCACTTTGCGAGTCCGACAAAGATTATCGTTTTCCGCCTACTACTTCCGACGCTTTAATAATTCCCAAAGTTTTCCGTGTCCGCGAAATCATGGGGGTGGACCTTAATTCGCCTAATCGATTTTGCTTTCGCAAAAGGGCGCAGACGCAAAAGGGCTTGCTGGCACAAAGACGAATTAACGGTGAAACGCAAAGGCGAGCCGAGACCGAATCTCTCGCGACCGTTAACCTTTGCCTCAGCACGCAAAGACTCTCGAAAACTCTCCTCCTTTCATCGTTCCGATCCGATCGTGCAATGGCGGATCATTTCTTTTTTCGAAAATCTCGAAGCGCGTTCGCGGCCTCAACGCGCCGCCGGGAGGACGATCGATTATAGCGGCCGTTCGTGTTTTCAAAGTTTCGCGTAACGAGCCGTGACGCGAAAGTATTTCTCGGTTGCTGAACTTTACCTCTGAACTCGGAGCAAAACGTGCAAGTGACGTTCCCTTCACTGACGTAATGATACCACGAGAAAAATACGAGAGAAACTTGTCACGAGTAGGAAAAACCGTCAAAAGCACGAGTAGAAATGTGCTCTATAACAGAACACTGAGCAAATGTCACCGGGGCGTCACACGAATGCAAGATTCCAATGATGATTCTTCTCTCGTTTTCTTTCTCCGCAATCGGACACTTAATTTCTCATCGGTTGATCGACGGTTGAATGCAACTGACTTTCATTTATCAGCTTCGTTCGAGACCGGAATATCCGAGCGCGGAGGTAAAGATGTTTTCGACTTCCCCGAAAAATTAGAGTTTACAATCGCATGAGAGAACGAAGGAGCGGATATCGCGCATTCGGTTGCCTACGCGCTCGTGCCGACTCACAGTGGCTCGATTGCACTTTGTACCCGGTACAAATCCTAGGCTCAGAAGAGATGCCACAGAGCGGATATTCAAATGGAGAGATTACAAGGCGGCCCTGAATATCCATGAGGCGCAATAATGTTGGCTGTTATCTTGGCGATCGCGCTTTTTCGTCTCCGGACGCGAGCTCTCAAGTTCCGAGCAAAACGTTTCTCGTGGAGAGCGAGGAGAGAAAAAGAGAAAATACATAAAAGCGGTTATTAGGGGCCTAGGCAAACTCTTTAAGGTCGTTACAGCGATGCAAATGTGGAACTTACAGAAAAGTGCTTTTGCAAAATGCAGAAAAAAAAAAAGATAAAAGGAAACATTTTGCGTACAAGGTTGATGTAAAACACACAGAAAAATACATTATTTTGGCAAAACTTTTGTCTTCAATGCAGCAGTCGGAGCATATTGTTCTTTAAATGATTAGACGTAATAAAGACAACACGTGCGTTAATTCCACAAAAGTCTGAATAATTGAAAGCCACATTGTATAAGCGGCGGATTCGCGAAGTAGCAATGGGGATGAGAAGTTCTGCGAAATATCGCTGTTATTCCATGAAACGTAAAACACGTCTGTATTAATTCCGCGATGACCGCATTTCCTTCGTGGGAAAGTTTCTCGTCTGTGCGAATATATTTGTCATGATTTGTATCACGTCACACAACGTCTGTCACATTTCCCAATCGGCGATCTTTAAGTGAAGAATCTGCGAGCGATCGATGATGCGGTACTGCGGCTATATTCTCTTTCTTTACTCTCGATGAGAGGTAAGGCAATAAGCACGACCCCGGAAGGAACGCGCTAATCCAGAATTCCGTTTAATCTGGATTCCGATCTGCGCGGCGTCTTCATAACTGAGATACGTCGATGAATACGGGAGGAAAATATTGTTTACAATGCCAGAATTAATTGGGAAGTATTCTAAATAAGAGAAAACAGAGTATCTCTGCTGTTCCTTTTCTCCTTTTCCTGAGAAAAAAAAAATAAAAAAAAAGCG